>JAMKCH010005185.1:0-265703 GCA_023653785.1 Ophioderma brevispina | reverse complement strand
TTTGTCTTTAATTCAGTATGTGTTCTATATTGACATTGATCTTCTTTTATATATGTCATATTGAGTCTTAGTCTTAGGTCTTTGGTCTTTCACAGGACACCCACACACGGAGAATGGAAAACAAAGACGAAGACCCATAGACATGATTTTTTAAGACTATTTTTTGAGTCTTTGTCTTAGTCTTTGTTTTCCAAGACACCCACACACGGATCTGGAAAACAAAGACCGAAGAAATAAGACATTAATTATTTCTACGACTAAGTATTTTTTTCAGTCTTGACGTAATGAACATATGGGAGATTGATAGATGGAATGATGATTTGAGTAAGTGTTTGAGTGATTGACATTATTTCATTTTATATCTGTTACATATTTGAGTCTTAGGTCTTTGTTTGCAAGACCCCATTCACGGATCTGGAACATACAACCGAAGACATGAATTATTTCTCGAACTAAGATTTTTTAGCTTAAAGTAATGAAATAAGTGGAAGATAAGATTGTAGTGGAATTCTGAATATGATTAATTGGTGAGTGATGACATTGATCGCTTATATCTGTCATATTTGATCATATGTCTTAGTCTTTGTTTTCAGACACCCACACACGGATCTGAAAACAAAGACCGAAGACATAAGACATCGATTGGTTCTACGACTATTTTAGTCTTAGTTTAGGTCTTTGTTTTCCAGACAACCACACAGGATCTGGAAAACAAAGAACGAAGCAATAAGACATCGAGTTTGGTCTACGACTAAGGATTTTGGGAGTTTATGTCTTAGGTCTTTGTTTTCCAAGACACCCACACACGGATCTGGAAAACAAGACCGAAGACATAAGACCTCGATTTTGTTCCACGACGAAGTAATTTTTTAGTCTTATGTTTAGGGCTTTGTTTTCCAGACACCCAAACCCGGATCTGGAAAACAACGAACTAGACATAAGACATAGATTTGGTTCTACGACTAAGTGAATTTTTTAGTCTTATGTCTTTGGTCTTTGTTTTCCGACACCCACACACGGATATGGAAAAACAATTTTTCGTCCAAGATTTTGCTTTTTACGGTTTAAACCAATGGCGACGTTGAAATGGGTTCTTGGCCGCCTATCCCTGGGAATGGGGAGCTTTTAAAATAAGCGCCCTAAGAGGAATGACCTTCTTTATACTGATAGAGGTCAGGATCTTACGTCTTCGAGTCTTACGTTTCCAGATGCTTATATGGTGTTGGAAACCTAAGACTCGACTAAGAACGGAATTGAAACAATAAAGAAGGGGCAGTGATTCACCGAAAATGTTGTCCCTTAGTGAGCGCTGCCTAGTCCAGCGCATAGTTGTGATTTCATTGTGCGTAACAAGGAGCATGTAGCGTTTCTGGCACAATATAAAAAACCTACTGATTTAAACACTCATGACAGACGGATACGCCTGAATGCTGCATTCGATGTGCAGCGTCTAGTGAATAGGCAAGGGGTAGCCACAATTTGCGCACCCATTGCAGGCTGCATCAGTTGAAGTCAGCAGCATTGACGGAATAACTTGTTGCTACCATAGGAAAGCACGCAAAATGGGCGAACTAGACAATTGGCACGGTCAAGCCCTGCCCCAGATTAGCGATCACCTTCAGCTTCCTTCTAAGTTATTTTTAACAAGCCCGGACCAAGGTGATTTATTATTTTACTGATAACATGATTGATGACTTATAAGACATCGATTTTGTTCTACGACTTTTTTTTTAGTCGTAGCTAGGTCTTGTTTTCCAGACAACCAAACACGGATCTGGAAAAAACGACCGAAGATATAGGACATCGATTTTGTTCCAAGACTAAGTAATTTTTAGTCTATGTCTTAGGTCTTTGGTTTCCAGACACCAACACACGGATCTGGAAAAACAAAGACCGAAGACAAAAGCATCGATTTGTTCTCGACCTAAGTAATTTTTGTTTATGTCTTAGTCTTTGGTTCCGACACCCTATAGGGTGTCCGGAAAACATTAAGACCGACGACATAAGAACATCACTTTCATTCATAAGACTAAGTATTTTTTAGGTCTTTGTCTTAGGTCTTGGTCTTAGGTCTTCGGTGCTAGGTCTTATGTTTCCAGGGACACCCGTTGGAGTGGGATTCAGAAGCTCAATATATACCTACCCACTAATTAATGTCATTAAACACGTTGACATATGTTTTACAAATTGCTAGTGTCCAACATTGACGCGGGGAGGGGGGGAGGGGTCGGAAGCCAAACGGGTTATTAAATATCTCTAGTAAAGTCATTAAACATAAGGCATGATCAATGTACTACGAATAGACGATTTTATGTATTTTGGCGAGGGTAACAAATGTGAAACAATTTGGGTTAAGAAGCCGTGTCTGCCGAAAAGAGATATTTTCCTTTATGTTTGGCCATACACATAGTTATATCAAAGACTTTGAGTTTGTTGAGGGCATGAATATGTAATATATTTTGGTTAAGTATGTATTTTGCCCCAAATACGCATCATGAGCCCTAGGTATTGTTGTCGCTTCAGGTCATCGCTGGCTGATTGATGGTAGGAGGAGGTTTGGTTTTTTCTCATTACGGCGCCAAATCTCTCAACAATCAGAGCAGTTTTTGGAATTTGGGTGCCACGACATTCCTTCAGGAATTCCGTTAGAAGCGGCGAATGGGTCTTGCACCCGGGGCTTTTTTTTTTAGAGGGAGGGACCTCCCCATAATGCCAAGCCCGCACGCTAAATAGGCAAAATCCTCTACCGGCGTGTAAATTGGGAGCGATTTTGAAAAAGGAGACATGAGTGTTCTAAACTTCATTACGACGACATTTCATAAAGAAATTGCACCAAATTGGGAGAGGACGTGGTCGTATACATATGCAAAATAGAAGACAAGCAAGCGGGGAAAAATTAATCAAGTATTATCAGCAAGATCATTCAAAAGCCAAAAAGACCCATTTTCGATGCAGTTTTTTTATGGGGCTTCTTCGACACTTGGCAAAAGAGAATACTTTCGTATGGGCCCGGGGGGGGTGGGGGGGTCCATGGGACCCCACAATAAGGAAAACCAACTTTCCCGAAGGAATTTTTGCCGAAATTTATAACCACTAGTGAAGGGTCATAAGACAACCCCACCAAATCAGCAATAAAAAATGAAATTTGGTTTTCGGGCTACAAATTAGGGGCACAACATTGTTTTCAAAACATGCGAAAGTTGACAAAAAGACGGAAATTTCAAATTGAACCTTGCGCTTACATCAAATTTTTGCAAAAATTATTTTAAGTTGGTATCTATTCTAGAAGAACCAAATTACAATATTTAACAAAAAAACTGCAGTTTTAGGGTCCTGATCTTTTAACGGTGTTGCAAAATACAGTCATTTTCCCAAGGTTTGTACAGTAACGGTTAGTAATGCCCATAACGAAATCGTTTTTTTCAGCACATAAAGGTTATTAATTTTTAGTTACTAATAATGTGACTTACAGGTACGTGTGAACATATATCAGCAAAAAATTACGCTTTGGTTCTTTGATAATTAAAAATATTCTAGATGCATTCCGTTTGTGACCAAGGGGGGGGGTCCATGGGACCCCACTAATTAACTACATTAAATCGGATTGCCGATTTAATTTTTTTGGCTCAGTATGAAAAGAAGTGCCATTTAAAAGTAGACAATATCAAAATTTCGGCGCAAAAAAACCCCACGCGTAACGCGGCCAGCGCGAAACAAATTTGGTCTACTTAAGTGTAATAAAATTTATTTGTAAAATCAAAAATTCAAAATAAGCATATGGACCAAACCACCGAAGGTGATGAGTTCGGGAGTCTTTATCGTGCATGATCAAAATGACAGTAAACTCCCAACTTCATAAAATATCAACAAAAAAGGACATACGTGAAAAATAATGCAATATACCATTGTCGTGTTAAATGAAATCTTTTATTAACAACATCTTTACATGCATGATGCATAACATAATCAAGTAAAGTCTTAAGAGGTTATATTTGCTCGAGATCATGTCATATTCTATTCCGCATACGTTGCCAGTGTTTCAACTACCAAGAGGCAATTTTGGCACACCTAGTCTTATGAAACTACAATCAATTTTGTTAGATCAAAATGTCCCAAACATTTAACAACCTCCATTGTTTTTGACTAGGTCATAAGTATGTCACTTCTTACAAGTCCGTTGCTCTCATTTTCTTTTACTTTGTCTCTGATTTTGTTTAATGCAAGTGAGACCTCTGGTGTTAAGTTCTCTCGAAACTATGTGGCATACAACCAACCATCAAATCATTACTGGTGATGCCCAAACTCAATCAAGTTGTACTTCAAGAAATCACTCCTATTAATGAACAGCGATGATATGTTGCTCTTAAAATCGATTCAATGATCCATTTATCAACACGGGGTAAATTGCCGGTTGTCACGTCCCTCGTCGATCGGGTTAGTGGAACCACAGAAATTGTAACTGAAAAATAGGCACAACAGGTAATATCTGTTAATTTTGTTATAGTCTGATAGCTTAGAGTACATTTATTATTAAATGCAACTATCCATTATTGATAAAAGCTTCAAAATTCAGCGTAGGGCCTAATTCATTTAAAATAAATGAATTAGACACCCCTTCATGACACCCCTTGATTTGTATCTCTTTGTTTGAATGACATAATTTGGTGCTTTTGTTGTCATAATTTGGCGCTCTTGTCATATAAGATGCATGCAGCAATCAATAAATCAAGCTTTCTTATTTAGACCTATAAAACACTGCGTGGTTCTTATATCGATAAGTGGACGGATTAATCTGTCTTCAAACTCAAAAGCGGGTAATGCCATGCAACAAAAATGCCTCAATCCACGCGACGTAAAAGCTGCACTAATTTTCCTGGAAAAGCTTAACCGGAATGAACGGAACCCTCGAAATTTTTTTATTGAAGTAACACGAAAATACATATCAATTAAAAACCCACTGTGTCTGTGAGAGTTTTCGTTTTGAATTAAGGTTGTCACACTATATACTTAATCCCAAAGTTTCACTTGAATTTGTAGTTTTTAAAAATCCTATCACCATTTGGTGTAGTACACTAGCACATAAGGCACTGTGTATAAGCTTACACCCAGGAGGTGGATCAGTATCATATACAATACGATTTTCATTATTTCCTCAATGGAAAGGATTCAAGCAAGATAAATATTTGACTGTAAGTTCTGCATTAAGCTTTTCAATTCATGCGAAAATCTTAAGTTAAAAGAAAAGATTAGCAACTTTCAATGTTTAAAAAAACATAAGTGTGACATCTTAATTCCTTGCAAGAAGCATATTGTTCTCGACAATATATTAATAACTGGAAAGCTGAATGGGAGGTAGTTTTATGCAGTCTTTAGTACCATACAACCAGTAAAGGAATTGATACATTAATTTCACGACAATGCCAAGTTAACGTTTGAAATGTTATAAAAGATCCTAATGGAAGCTATTTATGTGTAAAATTGAGACAAGAACCATAATGTTATAACCTTATGGAATTTTTTTTTTGTTTATGTGGACGTCATATAGAAAGTGAGAAGGTAGCTTTCATATCAAAAATTGACAAACTTTTCAAAGACACTGGAGATCAAGGATATACCTACTAGGTGGGGATTTTAACAATAGACATTGACAGTCAGGTAACTCAAGAATAAAAAATGTTCTGAAAAACATTTATGGAACCCATGACTTATGTGATACCTGGCGAAAAAAACATGCCAATGATAAGCGCTTTTCACTTGGCAAAGATCAACCCCCCCTGTGTAGGACACTAGATTATATTTTTATACCATTTTCATTAGAACTCCTATAACTGACTGTAAAATCGTAACTGCAACAGGAACGGACCATTTGGCTGTGAAGCCTCAACTTAAATACAGAACATATCAAACAGGTAACGGAGTGTGGAAATTCAATAATAGTTTGCTTAAAGATGAAATGTACACAAATTCTATAAACTGAATTAATTGATCAATGTAGTATAGAATATAACGCATCCTACAAAACGAATGTTTGGTACTATGTACAAACCCAAATTCGAGGTTTAACATTAAGTATTGTTTCCCAAAGAATAAATCAAATCCAAAAATTGTGTAGATTTAGAGAAGAAAATGGAAAATATTTTGAATATTTGTGTATCATATTACAGCTACTTTGTTTTTATATATAAAAGTCAAAACAGAACTTGAAGGGCTTGTCTGCAAAAGGAACAGAAGGTGCCAAAATACGGTCCAAGAAAGTGGATCATGAAGGTGAGAACATAACAAAGTACTTTTTTAAATCTTGAAAAGAAAAATGTAGTTAATAAAACAATTACGTCACTACCGAATGACAAAGGTGAAATTATAGTAATCAAGAGGATTTAATCAATGAACAAGTATTATATTATGAGAAGTTGTACAAAAAATCTGGTGTAAACAGTACCCTGCATACCATGATTTCAAATAGGTATCTAGATTGTTAAAAAATTACGTGATGTAGAAAAAAACAATGCGAGGGTAATCTAAATGTTAATGAATGCTTTCGAGCTCTTCAAACATGCAAATAAACAAAGCCCTGGTTATGATGGCTAACAGTTGAATTCTATAAATTTTTCTGGTACAAAATAAACACTTGTTTGTTATTTTATTCGTTTTAAATGAAGGTTTCGATAACGGAAAATTAGGAACAAGTCAGAGAAACGGTATTATAACATTGATACATAAAGGAAAAGATTTACCAAGAGATAATTTGTCATTGGAGTCCCATAACTCTTATTAATGTAGATTACAAAATTGCCACAAATGCATTGGCAAAAGATTACGAATTGAATTGGATCAATTGTAGACTCAGATCAAACAGGTTATATCAAGGTACGATACATAGGTACAAATGCTAGATTAATAGAAGATGTTATTAAGTTATACTGCAGACAAAATCTCCCTGGGGCTTTGTTGTTTTTGGATTTCAGCAAAGCATTTGACTGTATAGAAACCCCAGAAACTCTCTATTAATTTCTCCTAGAATTTTAATTTTGGATCGCAGATTTTATCAATGTGTACGACAATTATAATGATACTTCAGCTGTCTTAAACATAATGGCAATGTATCACGATTCTTTGCGTTAGAAAAAGGGGGTCGTCAAGGTGTCCCCTTTCTGCCATTAGTCGTAATTGCAATAGAATTATTAGCGTGTAAATACGACAGATGACAAATAAAGGTCATCAAATTGCCCTTTGAAAATTAGAAAAAAATGAATACGAGTATCAATGTATGCGTACGACATAACATTATTTGTAAGTGATGAAACTGATATTAAAAATTGGTACTTGGAATGTTAAATCAGGTCTTAAATTGAAATTCTACAAAAAACAGAAGCTTTGTGGATAGGATCTAAGAAAAAGTCCAGAAAAAAGTTTTTTGACTAAATTGGAAATTGTCGCCCTAACCATGAGGTACAAAATACGGGGTATATGTTACTGTAGTCCAAAATCTATGAATTACCTAGCTGGCACATTGCAACCAAAATAGACAAGATAAATAAATCACTAGCACCTGGAAATACAGAGATTTAACGATGGTGGGGAAGATTGTCTTGGTAAAGATTTACTTAAAGCACAGTCATCTTTATAGTTCAAGATATTATGAACTTACCTCAGTTCATTAAATATCTGACACAACGAAAAAGTCAAACGAAGAACTCTCTAAAGAATGAAAAAGTTGGATTAAAGATGATTCACCTACCCTCGTTTCTTGACCCATTAAAGGTTTCCTGGATTAAGAGGTTAGCGTGAGGTGGGACATTTGCAACTGGAAAATATATTCCGTTTGTTTTCAGCTGGCAAAAACTAATTTAGGTTACATATTTTTTACAGTACACTAAATACAAAATGTTAAACGAAAACTGTTTTCCAGGAATCTTAAAAAGATGTCACCTTTATATCGTCAATCTTATAGTTACATGGTTAGATACAAAAATGATTCAAAAGGAAATGAAATTGAAGACCCAGGTCAAGAAATTAATGGATATATAATTATAAAGATTGGATAAAACAGGGTTTTCTTACAGTAGCAAATTGTACGATGAAGATGGTACTTTATGTCCTTAACGAAAGTAAAAACTAAGTCAAGAACCTGTGGGTTATGATCGATTATTTTACCTACAAACGCAATTCCCGAAGAATTGAAAAAAGAAAGAGGACACACGATGAAGGTGGAATAGCTACGTATGGCTCACAGTTCTTTCCACTAAATAAATGTACATCTAAGTGGTTTGTATCCTATGATGATTTCAGATTTTTTGTCTGTAAAACCAACATGTGAAAGTTTTTCTGGGAAAACAAATTCCCAAATCATGTTTGTATGGGAAGTATTTGGAAAAATAATAAGACTTTATGTGAAGCAAGGGTATAATAGGGATGTGGGGTTGAATTGTGGACAATGTTTAAGCAATATATACCCAACACGAATTCTTTTACAAGAATGGGGAAAGCGTCTACAAATAACTGCAAAATATGTGGAGTGGAAGGATTATTTGGAACATTCTTCTTCTATTTTAAAGATAAAAACATGTGGTTCGAGGCAAGTTCAATTATGTTCAATAATGGAGTAGAAAAATAAATATTTGTATAGATGCAATATTGGTGTGAACACAGGAAAATGAGAATTTGCATCATACGTGAATATGTTATTATGGTAGCTAAATTATGTATAAGTAAATTAAATATGGTAAAGATCCCATTTGATAGTTCTGTTTGAAACCAGAGCTTACATAAGGAAACTGTGTAATAACTACACTGAGACATTATAAATTAAGTAGATGGTGTATGGTGTATAAATACTAAGATTGAAATTAAAATTTATTAAAGCAAAAAAAAATCTTAGTTCAACTGAGTGAGCCTCGGAGATGAGACAAGCGCCCTCCCAGTGCCCCTTAGGTATGGGTAAAAGTTGTCAAAAACTTTCTATTTGCCATTAAGGGTAATAAAATGAAAAGGAATGAAGCATTTTTAGCTTAAGGTATCGAAACCATGTATCAACGAAGTAATGAGGCGATACACAATTATTCTCAAATGTAACAATACACCTGAGTTGTACACTCTCAAAATTACATCCATCCAATGCCTTATTCGTTACACTACTATACTATAAAAATATGTTTGACTCAGTGCGGGCGTAAGCGTGTGAGTAAAAAAGTTGAGTCAAATTAATCAGCATGAGTAAACACAAATTTTCGTTTTAATCCTCACCCGAGTAAAAACGGTGAAATGCATGTTGAGTTAAAGCAGTTTGAAATGTAACTCAACGTTGCGTGACAAAGTAGTTTAACGCAGGACAGATCAGAAATTACACCTTTAGTTTTTCTTGCATAATTGGAGCCTCGTCCTAATGTTGTGTCATACAAAGTTATTAAATGGTTATATTGCGATCCCGTAGAGAGACATTGCTCAAGTGATGCCTGATACTCTGATTCTATTGGTTGAGCTATCTCCAGGTTATGAATGGACAACTATTTTCTGTATAGCTTGACAGTTTTTATACGTTATTTTTTTGCCCTTGACTGGTTCGCATTGGAATCTACAGTCAGGAGCTGATGTAGAGACTCAGGATCATCAAAGATAGGCCAATCTCCAGGGTTGTACCATTCGTAATCTAATTCCCATGAAAGGTACAATGCATTAACGCCAGGGTTCCACTCGGGTGAGTGCTACAAAGTGATAGTGCAGCCGGGCTTCAACTCTAAAGGACTCAATGAAAATAATACGTTCAAAATCAACATGAAATATTTTTTCTTTGACCTATTTATAGTAGTCATTGTGATACGATTCTTCTCCACTATAAGATAAGGCCTCTCTCTCTCTCTCTTCTTTTATCTCTTTCTTATTCTTTATATATATAGATGAGTGACATCAATGTTGAAAACACAAGTTAGCCCCTGATCTACTGACATATCTAGAGTGCGAAGAATATGCCCATACAGTAACAGCATTCAATAAGCCTTATCACGCCTGATTGAGCGTGAATTTAAAAGCACAAGCCCTGCAGGTGCTCACGCATATATATATATACTAGTACTAAATCCACATGGTGAAACTACGCATTCTAGTACTACTGTCTTGTCAACATCTGATGTCCCGTTACTCCCCCGTCAGAATTTGGAGGCGACGGCTAAAAAAAAAATGAGGGAAACCGGCGAGGCCACTCTGATACCCCTGAAGGTGGTACCTCCGTTTTTTTCGCTAAAATACCAGAAATGATGAACTGACAATACATAAAAGCCTTCGATCATTTTCGTTTGCGTTTTTGTGCGACACGGAATCAATCCATTGGGGTGGGGTGGTAACCACCCCCCCCCCCCCCCAATCCCCCCGGTTGGACGAGGGTTAAGAAACGAAATTAACAATACCAATTTATTTTAGCTAAATATTCTATCTATTACTTGATAAAATTAATGTATAAGTGTTATTCAGCATCCGTCATTATGGAATACAACAAGCGGCGTTTTCCGAACACCCGTCAAACCAACGTCCGTCATCGCGAATCTGCTCAATTTGGTTTATTACATAATGACGGCGCTTTGAACTATAAATATAATATAAATTCTAGTAATAGCAATATTTCTAAATTAATTACATATTTGCTTTGTCGTTATAAATTTTAAGATGAGAATATTTACTAACAAAAGTATTTGAAAAGCCCTGGTAGGAAATCAAGTATACACTTCTATAAAAGAGGGTTCACCAGCCGTCATATGTAATACACAAAGCCTTTGTAGGCAACTACGTCCACATGTGTTCCCCCAATTTCTAATGAAGATTATTAATTAATTAACTACTTCCAAACTTCGACACTTGCTATATTGAAGACTTTGAATATTTAGTAACCATTTCCCTCTACTTTGTAAACCTGATAATATTTTAAGCATCCGTCACTATGTATACCCCCTACTAATTAGCATATATAATAAATTAGGTAAGTATTTTTCATGATTTTTTATGATTATAATCTTTTAAAAAACTCTTCTCACTTGAATGTGAGAGCTATAGAAATAGTCGAAGTGTCACTTTAAAGTTTTTAATGAGTACAATGATTTGACATTGCTAAAATACACTTTATTATCCTAAGATGCCTAACTAGTGTCATGCATAATAAATTGAGGTGATTTTTACAACATAAACTGCCATAAGTGATTTCATTTCTCAATGTCACATCACAGTACTATTGAATGCTTTAGAATGGCATTTTCACCATGCCTGTAACCCTAACTGTCACATGAAGTCAGATAATTAAAAAAACTATTTATGCACATATGATTATGTAACCATGGCAACAGTGGCGAATGCAACATTGTTTCTGTGAATATAGTCAAACAGATTTCAAAATATCATTCATTACCAAATGTCGACGCACCATCGGTAAATGGGCCCCAATGGAGATAAGCTCTTTCCTTGGTGATCCAGGCATTGTGCACATAAATAAATAAAATAGATAACCTACCCATTTCGGTTAATCAGAACATGTTCGGATGCTCATTAGCACCTTCAAATGGCATGTATACAACGCCTCGGAATTGTCCGCTCTACGTGGGTCATCCATAAACAGTGAACGTGGAAATTGGAATCCTGCATTTTTCAAAAGATTAAAATAGTGATGAAGCTAGTTGGAGGAATTTTTTTTTTGTTTTTTTTTTTTTAAGGATACCTGATAAGTGAACTCTCTCATTGCACTTTTAAGTGACCAAGTGGTTTTTACTTCCGTTTTACAGCCATCATAGTTAATACAAATGAAGCTTTCGTGATACCAACCCTCGTCCCCTACCTAAAATGCGATTCTATGAACCGAGTAATCGTGTGTATACCTATTCTCGTACTGGGATCACTCTGAGATAAATCAATTGATGTTATGCCACATCGCACCATGATAATAATCAATTTTCAAGTTTGGATTAAGCCTTTCCGGGAAGGTTACGCAACATCAGAATCAGAATGACATCAAATTGTTTAGATTGCTTGGATTGGAAGACTTCCTTTCTGACCATGGCTAGTAGAACCACCAGTACTATCTGACAGATGGATTGTTTGTGTTGCAAAAAATTAATGAAAGGCATTTATATTTCAGCGCTTCATACAATTAAGTCTCAAAGCGTTTTACATTTATTCCGCTGTCACTATAGGATAAATCACATTTTTTACATATTGAAAATTCGGCAGCCAATTATAACGGCGGACATTATAACTATCCCTAACAGCTCCCAATTTACGCCTGGGTGAAGTGAGACAAGCGTCTTGCCCAAGGATACAACACGTTGGCCACGGCGCGGCGGGGTTCGAACTCACAATCTAAACAGTCTAATGGCCCTACATGAGGTCCTGCGTTTTTCCCACGGAACCACACGTGCTATTACGTAACCAAAATTATTTGGATTTGTTTGTCAGAACGTTTACTTCTGACTTCGATTAAACATATAACTATCATAATAGTAACCAAAATATTTGGCTTCTAATTCCGATGGGTCATTAAAGGATATTGGCAGAAGGTAGCCTACAATAAATGGAAGTTATCACCATTGGTACATACCGCAATACGAGCTTGCATCATGAGTGGTATGATAGTACACGATATTCTGTCTGCCCTCCTGATAATATTGGTCTGCATGCATTCCCAGTTGGGCCTTTGGTCCGTTGAAACAGAAACCCGTCGATGTAGTCATCATAGTAACCAACACCCTTTGGACACTCGGTAGCCATGAATGGACAGGAGTCACCATTAATTGATTCGATGAAGAAATAGTAGGCCCTGAAGTGATTGCAGGCAATGAACTTGACAATTCCTGTTGAAAAGGAATAGGATGACCAAAATGAACTGACAGCAAAGATGTGCCGATTTTGCTGCAAACCTTAACACTAACAAGGCGGTTCTCAAACCACAAATGTCGTCTTTTTCGCGTTCTCTATAATTAGTTTGTAGGTGAACTCAGATAACCTTGACTTCAGTTGTGACCTTTTGATCTCCGTTTGTGAACTTGGACCTCATACATTATCCGAAGTTGAATCTAAGACCCAAGTTTAGTTGCATTGGACTTCAACTAAGGTAAGGTAAGGGGAAGGACATGTGTCCACAGAACGGAGTGCCCATCTCTTTCGAAGCGTTTGGCCAGATTCCACCATATAATGTTGCTGTAGTGGTATCGCCACACACCTCATTCTACGCGAGGTCGTACCTCCCAACATTGAATAATACGGTAACCATTTATACACCTGGGAGAGAGGAGTATTGAGGTAAGCGCCCTACTCAAGGACGCAACACATTAACCCCAGCGGGGCTCGAACCACAAACTTTGGGCGAGTGCGGGACAAACGCTGATACACTGGAACACATGTGCCCTCGACTTCAACTTACCCCAAAAAAAGTAACCGAGGAACTCTATTTCAAAACTTGAGCTCAGATCACCTTTGACCTAGGTATTGACCTCGTTAACATACGCGGACTTCACATGCTGTACTTGACCAAATTTTTGTGGCAATTAAACAAGGTGCCTCATAAACGTTGAATATCAAATCCAAGAGGTGGACAGTGAGCAACGATAGAAAACTCGTCGTGAATGTAAACCGATTTGACTCTTTTCTATGTGTTTGACGCCTTCATTTTATTATGTATTGCTTCTGGATGCGTACTGAACATTTTTGATACTATGGTATGTTATCTTACAACTTCAGTTAGCTGTATTTCATGAA
This sequence comes from Ophioderma brevispina, assembly GCA_023653785.1. Lineage (NCBI taxonomy): Eukaryota > Metazoa > Echinodermata > Ophiuroidea > Amphilepidida > Ophiodermatidae > Ophioderma > Ophioderma brevispina. Next base: position 251,975 of record JAMKCH010005185.1, on the reverse strand, counting down.
ATTTTAACACAGGCCCGTTCCCTTTTCAACAACATAGTCTGTTCGAAAACCGTACTACGCGTTAGTGGGTATGGACGATGAAGCGCATATTTAAATTCCCCGTTACACCGCGTGCACATTGTAGTATTTTAGTGTACGTTTTTCGCTGTATTGTACGCTATGATTGTGTATGCTGTTTGGTCAAGACTTTCCTGCGTTATATTCCGCTCTTTGGCAGCTTTTAACTGATATACTCCCTTTTTATTGGTTCTAGTAATTCCGAAGAGTTTTGATCATGGAAGAAATGAAACAACTACTGAATGCCATGAGGGAGGAAAATAAACAAAATTTCGCAAACATTTCATCGCAGATAGGATCTATTAAAACAGAAATCCAAGACCTTAAAGGTGATGTAACAGACTAAAGTTGGTGTGGATTTTGTTGACAACGAAGTTAGAGTCCTGAAAGACGGGCAATCCCCAATCTACGCGATGAAAGAAGAAAGAAATTGTACACTAAAAAACAACGCCTAGTTCGGAAACTGTACAGCAAAAAGGCCACTTGCTTTTTTCGGGATAAAGAAAATGATGGAGAAGATTGTGAACTGTTATCCGCACTTTTCTGAAGTCTAAACGTAAGCATGAATTAGCTGATACCATGTTATTTGCAAATGCTTCTGACTCACTAACGATCACCAAATCCTAAACCCAAGCCCATATTGTGAAATTTGTGTTGATGAGAGATCGTGACTCGGTTATTCGTTTGGCCCCCAACCTTAAACATTCAACTGAGAAATACGGTATTACCCACATCTACTCAAGGAGATGCAACAGGAAAGACTGAAGCTTTCGTCCAATAAAACGTCAGGCATGGCAGCTGGAAAGAAAGCTCTATAAGAGACAACGGGAACTGAAACCAAGTTGTATATAGACAATTAAACTGTATTGGACCAATTTTGCTCTTTAACCATGATCTAGATGAATACAGATGAATACCACACTTATTAGTCAAGCATATGTCTAGTATTACGCTCCCCGTGCCATTACTCGAGAAGCGTTTACTCCCCGGGTTACTCTTGATAGTGTGTTTGGACATATAATGAGCGGTTTGTCTGAGCTGCGTATATGTTTCTGTGTTTGAGGAGAATGTACTGGCGGGTGACATGGACTAATGTATAAATCCATATAAAACATGCCAATTTTGTGTGAGTGTACCAGGTGGGGCATTCGTGATTTCGTGATCCACACATCGTCCCCAAACGTTTTGTCCGGTATGCTTTACATGCGATTCACGATAGGCCTATTCCTTAACTCGTGTTTTATTGAGAAAGGTGGCCTTGTGTGGCACCGTCGTATGAACATATTGCGTATTACATCACGAACAACTGATACACTTCATATTAATGTGCATTTGTTGGGGCATGGGATTTACTTTTAGATCTATTTTGATTGGTCCCTAGCTCTAGTCCTATGAACTTGCTTTTGAATCCCTGAAGTTTATGGCAGAGTTAGCCGAAATTTTGCCTCGAATGTAAGCTTTTTGTGTTGATATTATTTGGTGGGTTTGGAGGTTTGGGATCACGAAGTGCACTTTTATTAATTTTTTTGTGTTCCCTTTTGTGTCACCAGCTTAAGGCAGAAGCCACAAAGGGATCTCATTTTGCCCATTGTGTTGTTGTATGAATCTGTGTTGTTGATGGCTGTCGTGAATAAGGCTTAAAGACTTGAAATATCCACATATTTTGATGGATTAAAACCAAAACTGAGGTCACGGGTGCAAACATGGCATCCATCATCCCCCATTTGTGATTGAGGTCAAGGGTCACACGCAACCGCCAGGGATAGTGAGGTCAAGTTTGGCGAAGATGGGCGGACAATAAATTCAGCGGTCTTCAATTGAAAAGTTGTCGGTCAATGAGCCAGATTCTTTTTTTTTCGAGTCATAGGTGCAACATGGGGTCCCTTATTTATGAGATCGACGGTCATACTCTAGATCAAGGGTCATGTGAGGTCAGGTTGGTAAGATGGATGAAAATGTACAGTTGAATTCAGTTGTAATCTAACTTGGTCATAGGTGCAACAGGGGTCCCCCATTTGTGTTGTGGTCAAGGTCCACGTTACACGATCTATAGGAATCATTTGAGGTCAAGTTGTATGATGGGCTGAAACTGTAAATTGACCTTGTTTGAAACAAGTTGATAGTTTTATGTTGTTCAAAGGTCACTTACCCCAGATTATAGGCATGTGAGGTCAGTAGTATGATGGGCTGAAATTGTAAATTGGACTTATTTGTAATTTGAAGTTTAATGAACCCCAAACGTGTTTCTGGAGTTTACATGCAAACCCTAATTTGTTTAGGAGGTCAAAGGTCGCAATCAAGGTCGGAGGTAATGGGAAGCTATCATTCAAGGCCGCGACGGCGGGCGACAGAGGCGGTTGAGAGGAAGATGTATTATTGTTTTATATAGATCTGTGCTTTATTTTCCCGACTGATTAAATTTCCGATTTTTATCAGCGTTGGTTCCTATAGGAGTGCTTTGCTAAAAATCATTGGTATGTTGTATGGATCCATTGACATACTAATGACAAAAAATGGATGTTTTATGACAACTATTGTTGTCTGGGGAGTTTTTTTGGGAATGTTGGGCTCGACTGCGTGCTAACCCATATTGGCAACTCGTAGTCGACAAATGGAGTGGGCTTAATCCAATTTTATATCAAAGCAGTGTCCTATATGACTAACTGGTAGAGGCTTGATTAGGTATATTTGAATATTATTTATGCTAATTATTTTCCACTTGTTTCTTTAGGTGTATGTTCTAGATAATTCGGTTTTTAGCCTTTTATGCCTCTTTCATTTAGGATGACACTACTGTCCCATATAGTGAGTGTCGCCCCTCAATCTTCAGTGAGTGCGACTTTCTTGCTTATATATTAGTATTTAAATGTTCTTTGTTGTGCTGTTGGCAAATTCTTGACAATTAATTGTTAATTCTGTTTTAAGAATGTTTGTTAAACCTATCAATCCAGAGTAAAATGTTCCTATTGTAAGCTTGATTATCATACTCGTGCATATATACGGGACATACATGACGATGATTCTTGGTGCGGTGTCAAGATACAGGTGATATTTTTGCGTTTAACCATATTAGATGATGCTGAATTTCGTTGGGCTTATTATGCTTTTTAATTATCTAATTCATAACATGTTAGTTTAAAATTGAATCCTCTTGTTGCCAATGGAGATCCTACGGAATACTGTTGATGATGATTGTTTAAGTACTAATTGTGCATTATAAGTTTGATAATGACATTTTTAAAGGTTAGATGTAATGATGATTTTTCAATTTGCATTTGAAACTCTCGAAGTAGTAATAGGAACTTTGATGATATTCATACATTTATTTCAAATTTTAATCAAAAAGTTTCTATCATTGCATATTCGGAAACTGGTTCAATCAGGATGACTCAAATTTGATCGACTTTGATCATTATAATCTCATAAGTGTATAACGTCAGGGAGGAGGGCGGTGGGGGCGGCTGCGCTTTATGTTCATGATTCTATTTCATATTAAGTCGTGATGATTTAAAACTTATCAAATCGCCAAGATCATGATCAATTGTTTCGGAATCACTTTTTATAGAAAGTACACCGCCCCAAACAGCAAGAATATTATTATAGGCAATATTAATCGTGCACACGGTACTGATTCTGACTTATTTGTTGCGATCTTTCGAAACTCCATAACAAAATAATCCTCTGAAAATAAACACTGTTATTATCTCTGGGGACTTTAATTTAGATTTACTCCAGTCGTGTAATGGGTTAAAAATTTTATAAATGAGTTTCTCAACATTTTTGACCATCTAAATATATTTCCACTTATTGGACGGCCTACACGCATCACTTCTAATACAGCCTCTTTAATTGATAACATTTTCACCAAGTGGTCAACCCATAAAATTAATTCTGGGGTGTTTGTTGGGACTTCAGACAATTTTCTGTTTATTCAGTTACTAAATCGGTCCCATTTAGACACCCACCCCTCAATATCCAAAACAGACAACATATCGATCAGTCAATGAAGATAGCATTCATTAATTTTAAAAATCATATCAGTCTAGTCTCCTTGATTGGAATTGTCTATGACATGACTTCACCCCACTTAGAATATGATACATTTTTAAATAAGTTTTCTAATATTATGATGATACCATTTCCTTTGACAAAAAAGTCCGTTCGGTCGTCGCAGTACAACACGTAAAACCCTGGATAACAAATGTAACTAAAAATCTCTTCGTCGTAGCGAAAGGCCTTTATATAAAAGTTTATTTTCGTCCATCCGAATCTAACAAATCTGCATAACTGCTTATCGTTAACAAAACTTACTTCACTCATTAGAACTTCTAAAAAATTGTATTATACACAAAATTAAATGATTGAAAAATACAAATCTAAGCAGACTTGGAATGCTATTAAGGAGTCCTTGGCCGTAAGAAAACCAAAAATCTTCCATCAAATTTTACATCGATATATAATGACTTCAGATCCTAATATCATTGCAAACCAATTCAACAATTACTTCATTAACATTGGCCCGAATTAAGCAAATAAAATTTCATAAGTTGGCAGCGGTTTCAGGTTTTCTTAAAAATAAACAGTTCACCAATTAACTCTTTTTCCGGTTCCTAATGAATGCAATGAGAAATTGATATTGCAATTATCTAAGACAAGGCAAAGGTCCCGATTTGATGAGATAAAATCAGATGAATTAAATCAGTAGTACTTTTATTGCCGCTCCCTAGCATATATTATTAATCTTTATTTGATTTCTGGTATTGTTCCAAATAGTTAAAAATGCTAAGGTGAATCCTATTTTTAACAGTGGAAATGTCATTCTGTGAAATTATAGACCTATTTCTGTGTTACCAGTTTTTTCTAAATTATTGAACGAATTGTTACCAAAACGCTATATAATTTTATATTCGCATAATTTACTCAATATTCTCAATTGGTTGCGTTCAAATCGATTCTACCTATTGGCACTAGTACGTGCCCATAATAAAATTGCCGAAGATCTTGATAATAAGATGATGTGACTTGCTATTTCTGGATCTCTCAAAGGCTTTCGACCTATTAACCATGATATCCTATTATCCACGCTCTTATTTGGGTTCGAGGATTCAGCCTTTGGGTGTTCAGGAGTTACTTATCTGGTCGTTTTCAGTTTGTATCTTATAATAACTCATTTAATTCATCAAGTATGGAAATTTCCTGTGGTGCCCCACAAGGCTCTATTTTGGGACCTTACTGTTCATTTTATTATTAATGACATTCGTAATTCTCAGACTTATTTTTCTATTTATTTATGCTATGATACCAATTTACTTGCATCACATGAACATGTCTAGATCTGTATTATGGTCAATAATGAATAATTACTAGCTCAAACTGGTTTTAAAGCAAACCAATATATCTCTCAATATTGACAATCAATTTTATGATTTTTGGAAATAAATAGTAAGCGCTCATTCACTATACGCAGGTATTAATATGACAAGGCTCCAAAATAAAGTTTCTCACACTAAGTTTTTAGGAGGTTTTTGGATGATGTCTTACTTGGAACATGCATAATACTTATGTTTCTAATATTTGTAAAAATATGCTGGTATTCTTTTTAATTAAAGCCCACATTACCTTTCTACTATATTTTCTTTGTATAATAGTTTGTATTACCACACATATATTATTGTAATATAATATGGCCAGATCCAAAAAATTGCCATGTTAAAATACTATTCCATGTAAACAAAAGAAAATCATTCGTCTATGTAGAACTCTGATTATCGTGCTCACACGCCTCCTTTATTTTTCCATTTGAATTACTTTAACTATTGATGATAGTCAAAATTTTATCAAGCTATATTGATGTTTCAGTATCAAAACAATTTGTTGCCTGAATTTTTTGACGATACTTTGGAGGGGGAACAGCTTTCAAGATATGGCACCAGATATTCGAATTTGTTGCGACCCTTTAATTTTCGTACCGATCTGGCTGGGAATACAATTCGAACTCAGGGTCCCCTTCTATGGAATAGCATCCCCCAATCATAAGGGACTCGCTTTCTGTAATCAATTTAAATGTAAATATAAGGCTTACTTAATTTCTCATCAATGTGTAATATTAAAGGTCCATGGCCCGATCGCTAATAGTCTAGTCCCAAGAAGCCCCAGATTTACCGGAGGTGGTCAACATTTTGATATCGGAAGAGGGCATCGCCCTCGAAGTGGTTACATAACTCCCTGGTTTACTGGATCACGCACTTTTGGAATGTTATGCATGCCGTAGACTTTGTGTAGTGATCATTTCGATCGTGGTGCGGGACCCAAAAGCGTGATCCAGTTAACATAGTAACGACCGGATACACGTACACTTCGCTAGCGAATTTTCTTTCATTGCCCTATGAATTTTGGCGCCAAAGGATGTTTGGTTTGGAAATTGTTGTGGCGAAGGGGCCCCATTTTGGTCGACCAATATTGTTTTTGCACGGTGCTCTGTGGGCTTACAATATCACGTACAAAAACAAAAATTTAGCTCTCGCCATCAATGCGGATTGAGATGTCGGCATGATGCTTTGCAGATGGGCGACTTTCGATGTGAGGCAATCTCATCACGATGCAAAATTCATATCTAAATCGGGCATCCCCTTTAATGGATTTATTATTATTATTATTGTAAAGTTTAGTTCTATTCTTGACAACACACTGTTGTGTCCTCACATGTCTTTGTTTTGTCTTGTCTTCACTATGTTTTGTTTGGTCTATTTTGGTCTTTTGTCTTGCACTCTACCTCATTAAGGTTTACATGTACTTTTTATTCGTTCAAGGGGGTTAAAATCTCGAGCATTTGCTTTGTTTAACCTCACCATATTATATGTCTATTTGTTTGTATTAAGATAATGGTGAATAAATGAAACTGAAACTGAACGGATGGGGAATGGGCAGAATATCTCCGAGACACTTCGAGACCCGAACGTGAAAAAATGTCGCACTCTCGCGTTATGGATTATCAGTGTTGCATTTGCCCAATGTTCCATTTGTCTGATCGGCCGAAGTTTCTGGCAAATAAATTATGCGAAAGCTCAATCGATTGAAGAAACCATGCCTCTAAAAAGATTCATGCAATTCCTAATGCACAAAAAGTCTCCCGATATAAAACCACTGTTAATTTTGTTTAAGAAAAGAGATATTTGAGTCAGAGTGACATTAATCAGTTTTTGACTGGCTAAATGCAACGAACGTAAAATACTCATCAAGTGTCAAATAAATATGAACAAGGACTTTGATTGGCCCATTGGGTGGTGCCCAAACCTATGATAATGGAGTGCGTATGCTCATTATAATCCTTTTGGGCACCTCGAATTTTGTTACGCTGTTTCAGGAGAATATGTATATCTGGGATATATTTAGATCATCAGGAGTAACCCAAGTATCTGCAGTTTGTATACACACACGCACACACAGACATGCTCGCACACAGCCAAACACTAGCGTGCGCGCACGAATTCTGATGTTAATATTTTGACACCATGGCCTTTATATCTGAAATCACTTGTGTCAGAATGGTTCATTCAGTTTGCCACAATTATAATTAGCTTCAAAATTTAGAGAATGTTTTGGTTGACGGTCTGTCTATAAACAGAATGAAATGTATTATTATATTACGCTTTATTCACAAAGCGAGACAGTCTTTTTTAAACGCTTTGTAGAATGGGCTTAGTTAGCTATAATAGACTAAACGATTTGGAAGCTTTTGGAGCATGCCCGCCAAAACGCGATGATAGAACTTCGCGCATGTTATGTCCAGCTTAATTATGATTCAGACTATAGTATGTCTACTGAAAAACACAAAAACCAACTTACAACCACACAGACACATGTACACCCCCCCACACACACACACCTGCCGTGACCTACCATCATAGATTCCTCCATCAACAATAATTGATTCCACAAGCCCTTGGTCGCAACCTGGTTGCTCTCGACCTCCATTAGGGTAGAAATCTAAATGCCCACACGGCATGTAAATGCCCATACCTGTGTTAAACGAATGCAGTGATGTTTAAAGAATACAAGAATGTTTGAAATCAGTATGAAAAAATTCATTGAAACAAATCCAAACTTGCCTATAGCTAGCTTTGTTTAAAGACCGACTCAGAGATTTCCCCAGGATGTCGCCCTCATTTTTCTAACAAATCGTGTTTTTTGTTTAGTTTTGCTTATACATACTATTTACTGTGTGAAATAGCTAATTTGAGTTAATTTTTAAATTAAGAATTCGTTATAAAGCACCCGATTTTGATAGCAGCATGATCAATGGATAGCTATATTCCTCCTAGCTCCTCTTTCCAAGCTCTCCAATGAAACCAAATAAGTACCAACATACCTAGTATGGCGTCACAATGACGTCATAAAATCTGCATAAATTCGGCAGTTTGTCAATTTTAACAGGAAATAGAAGAAATTCAATTTTGAATTAAATATGGATTTTCATGTGGTTTTTAGCTCTAAATGTTGGCAAAAATTAGTGATTAGAACCATACTGCAGCTCTTACCTAACTGTAGAATGGGATCAGAATCCCCGTGGATCACATCTACAAATTTAGCATCCGTAATGTCAAGACGAACCTCAGGTGCAGTGTTTTCAAAGTATGGACCGGCCGGGTCAAGACCTAAACAAAAATTGAAATAGATCATCATGTGAGTGCAACAAGGTCGTAAATGCAATAGCTGCCATGTGATACATGTGTGTGCTGCCATATAGGATAACTCAATATATGCTTCCTTGAGTCAAAGGCTCTTGAAATGGTTCTTCAAGCAACACAGTTGCCTGAAGAACCATTTCAAGAACGACTGACCAAAGATATGGCATAATAGAATATTTGACACAAATTTCTGACAAATGGCAGCTATTGCACTTACGACCTTGTTGCACTCACACAACGAGATATTATTATAGAAACCTCATGTTCTGTAAGTTGCATATCCCAACAACGACTACTGAACTTTGTTTAAGATTTTCAAAAGAAAATCCTACCCGGGTAAATTAATAGCCCGCCAAATGTAGTCGCACGTAGGGCCTACTTTGAACAGTAACCCAGCTTCTTGACAGGTACATCATAGGTCATAGGTAAAGTTTCCTGCCACACATTCACTAGTGTTTTTATGTTACATAAACTATATTCTTTAAAATAAGCTTGGGGGCACCCTGATTTTTCACTTAAAACAAAATGGCGGCCAAAACACCAATTTTGAGTCGGCTAAAAATGTATATTTCCGTCATAAAATGCACAAAAACGCATACAAAAACTTTAAAATATACATAAGAGGCCTTTACTTTTGTCACAGTAAAATCCCAAATGATGGAAAGAATTTAAAATAGCCGCCATAAACGTTCAATACATTTATGGATTACCTTAAGTTCACTCTGAAAGCGGAACTGGCACATTTTCAGAAAATATAAAATTTCTTAGATTTGCTCGCAAATGGTACTAGGCTAGGCCATTGGAAGGATATAGATATATTTTACACACTTAAATGCATTTAGCAATTGTGGCAGCCACGCACTAAAATAAAATTACATTTTGCCTTGTATATGCAAATACATAGGCCTTGTATATTAAGAGTCCTATGTGTATTTTAATAGAGTATACACACATTTTAGGCCATTTTTGGTCAAACTTGGTATTTCGGTAGCCATTATGTTTTTAAGTAAACAAACAGTGTGGTTCAAAAGCTTGGCACATGATCCGCATACTACAAAGTATCGTGGTATTTAATATGTTGGATAAATTGCAAAGTGACCGACAAGATGAAAAAGGCTGGAAATTCAAGAAACCACTAACAAAAAAGGAACATAGCGATGATGACAGTAGCAAGACCAATGACAAACGAATACATACCTGTGATTCTAGCCAGCTCTGGTTGTCTCTCGCCAGCATACCCAGCGGTTTGAGCTCCAAGACTGTGGCCTAAAATATGGATTTTGGATGCAGAGTAGCCATACAGTGCCTGTATTATCAAATTAGACAATGGTAGAACTATTAAATCAATCACATTCACATTACACTCAATGTGATGTATCTAAACGACTAATTAAATATCCATGCCCTAATGAAATACATGTCTTTGATGTCTGTCATTGATCTATACAAAGGTCCATACCTTGACCTGAAACAGTTGCTTGGCAGACCAATACACGCTGTGCGACGCTTTTAAATTTAATCAAACTGATCACGATTATTTAAAGAGAAAACTCCAGTTCCTCCTTTCTTGCAACAAAGCGCAACATACCACACAGAGCAAGTGACCGGGATGTATTATATCGATAACAATCTAGACACTAAAGAGCTGAACCTCGGGGAGGGGGTACCTGCATAAACTTTATAGCGCCTACGTGCATGATATAGGCCCACACGGTAAAACATCTAGTTTGGCCTCTTGAGATAAAATGCCTCCTCTCCTGAAAATGGACTGGGTCCAAAAAAGTGATAAACGTTTCATATAGAAGTCCAATGAAGCAAATGAGGTATTACAATTGATGCACTGTATGATGTTGTGAAGTAGCGCTTGAAGGAATAAATGGCAATACCTCATTTGCATACTTGGGACTTCTATATAAAACGTCTCCCAAAAAAGTTGTGGAAGTCTCAGAGTCGCTTGGATTTACTAACCTCTCTTTAGTAGGCATGACTTTAGGCATGACCACTGACCTCCACACATGGATAGCGGGCTGCCGCACAGTTGAATGGTCGCCGAGTGTCACAACAGGAAGTTGCTTTTCTACCTTGGTAATATGGCGGGAAACAATGCATACACCTGCTGGTGCACATATTCCGCACAGATGTTCTATTGTTATACAAAATTCCTTTAACTTTGACAAGGTGTATGCATTGCTTCCCGCCATATTACCAAGGTAGAAAAACAACTTCCTGTTGGTGCACATATTCCGCACAGATGTTCTATTGTTATACAAAATTCCTTTAACTTTGACAAGGTGTATGCATTGCTTCCCGCCATATTACCAAGGTAGAAAAACAACTTCCTGTTGTGACACTCGGCGACTCAGACCCGCTATCCATGTGTAGAGGTCAGTGGGCATGACCGAACCACCCCAGGATTTAAAAGTTGCAGTAAACCCTATGGAGAAGGAGAATAATAGTCATGCAGAGAAGAAAGGATTGCGCTGATTTCAATCTGTAAACAGTATGATTGTCAATAGGATTTACTGCAACTTTTAAATCCCGGGGTGGGTTCGGTCAAGTAGGCATACAAATTAGGTGTCAAAATACGCGTAAATAAATACCGCTTCCAATTATATCCCATAATGTAGAATCCGATGTATCGTGACAGACAAAATTCAGGGGTGGGGAGTTACTTTTTGGGGGTGTTTAGAACGTGCTGAGATAGAACGCCCGAAAGACGCAACATCCCCTAAGCAAAAGTTGCACTTTTTGGAATTTTCAATGGTCACTGTGTGATACAACGCAAGATTACGTGTGTTTTGACTTACACAAAGAGGGTTTCCGACTGAATGAGCGAGAAAGCCTACTTGGCAATATTGAGCATGCAATTTCATACCTGAAGAAACTTCTTTAGTTTCCAGCGAAAGTATCTATTATAAAGTAATGCTCTTATGTGCACCAATGCACCTTTGTCATGAATTAAAGGCTGATGCAAGGATTTTTTAAATATAATTGTTGTGTTTATTTATTAAAAATAGTCAACTAGAGCTAAAGATAGTCACCTAAAATGCTAAATTTCAAAGTTTGAGATTGTTCGTTTTCATGCAGTAGACATTTATGCGTAGTATAACAGAGCCATATATAGGATACTATGTACACGTATAACACAATCTGGTGCGAAAACAATTATAGTCCGCCGGGAGCCGCAGTCCAGGCTCCATAGACGACAACGGAATAAAGCGTGAAACTAATGTTTCGTGAAGAGTCAACTGAATCGAGTGCCCTATTCTTCACCGTTGTAGCCGGACTGTGAGTACGGCGGAATATAATTACTTCTACACCAGATCCGGAATTTGATAACAAAGTTGTGATTTTCTATATGAAGAACTTCAATTTGAGCCTAGTTATTTCACACAGTGATTAGTATATGGACAAGCATTATATATGTGCAAAAAACACGATTTTTGTAAAATTGAGGGCGCCCTCCTCGGGAAATCTCTGAGTCAGCCTTTAACGAGACCAGTGACAGAGCTTGCTAGAACCCATCCGACTATACAAATTTTATACGCATTATACTGTTGTCTTAGTCTCATACGCAAGGTAATACTTTATTCCATGCCCGGGATTCCATGTATCAAACTTCTATGGGAGCCAGGACTCTCTGTTATGGAGGACTCCCACTTTCCTCACGCCGGTACATTTATCCCCATGTTTTGCACTGAATTTGGACTTGCTTCTTCATTGGATTCCACTAGTCTTGCTGTACTAAATTGTTATCATTCACTCAAATCTGCCGCTGATAAAACTGTTGTTTGCAGCATCTGGATTAGGGAATCATTTACCCACCAGTCTACACACCTCGAGTTCATTGTACGCACCACGAGTTCATTGTACGGTTAAACATGTTAAAGTGGTATTGTTTATTCATTGTTTTATTCTCTCTTGCTATCAAGGTCAATCAAGCAATAGACTTCTCTAACATCAAGCTAAATGTATGTCAGCAGCAGATAGGGAGATGGAGAAAAGCTGTTGTAAGCGAGATGTGGATGCTGCTGAAATCTTCATCATCATCACACATACAACAGCATCTGCTCCGCTAATGAAGCCCTGAGAAGCTCTGAGGACGAAAACTTGAGTAAATTCATAAAAATATTATTTGTTTTTTTTCCTTCTAACTAGTTTTGTCCAACTATGCGCGTTTAGGGTTTCGCGCAGTTATAACATCGCAGTTATAGACACAAACTTGGACCAATGCCTAACTTATAATTTCATCTAATGAGAGTGCAACAACTTGCTATACGAAATAGTAATGATTTTGATCAAGACTGTTAGCTCTGTAGTTTAAGCATCGAGCACTCTAGTAGCAGCAGTTCTGCAGACTTATTCTCATATTCATATATACAGCCTGTCTAAAAAAATGGTACAATCAAAATCCGATTTTGTTCAATATTATATCTCAACATAAATAAGTCATTTTGTATTTCATCTCATTTGCTTGTTTCAATCGCGAGATAACTCCAGTTTACTGCGGAACACAAAAACCGAGTTTGTGCCACTTTCTGGTTGAGTGAAAACGGTGAGCGAATTTGTTAAACATAAGTTATTCACACATTAACAGATATGAAATTCTTTAAAATGGGATTAACTTCATAAAGAAACTCTAAAAGATACGAAAACAGTTGCGTAATGATGGAAGTTATGATCAGTAAGTTCTGGCTTTAAGATAAAGTGAATAACATTCAACATACTGTTGTTTGTTAGAAGAGAACCATGAGCGTACAGCCGGCGTACAGCAACCTGGAGGAGAGAGTTTTTTATGGTCTTGAGGTATCATGAAACGCAAATTCCTACCAACACTTTGATACTTTGCTATTTTATACTTTGATACTTTATTGACTTCAAAAATTAGTAAATGCACAAATATAGTGCAATATTTTAAACCATTTCTTTGGATTTGGAGTGTTTATTTTGGTTGCAATTACATTCCTTCTGGCATGATTTTAACAGATACCAATTTCGTAATAAATGCAAAGTTCCATTTCATTGACGTGCAATTAATATTTGTATTGTTTATTATTTATGAAAAGAAGATATTTATCATTGAACTGATTATGTTGACTATTAAAACTTGTGTCGATAAAACTAGACTTCTTTTGTTTACTTTAATCTGTGTTTTGTTTCATTTGTCAAGTTGAAATCGTTTGTGAGCTTCAAGACAGCATGGCATAACTGGGCGAAGCAACTCTGCCCATGCATAAAAGTGGCACAAAATCGATTTTGGTATATGGCACTAAATTGATAATATCTCTGGATTGACAAAAGCAAATAAGATGAAACAAACACCAAGTAAGAATGACTTATTTTGAAATTGCATATTTAACCAATTTTTTTTTTTCTGATTGTACCACTTTTTTGAGACATGCTGTACTGTGTATATACTCTCCAAAATGCGTTCTTTAAATGTAAACGACTGAAATTTTCACGTTTTACTTTAAAAAGAACAACTTTATACTCGAAAAGAGTGAAACGCTTTAAAAATGCAGATTTCTGCTCAACAAGAGTGAATTTCCACTCGTTTTGGGGATTTAAACGGGGTTAAACGAAGGACAACTCTTTTGAAGTTAAAGTAAGGAAAACACGAAAACGTGTGGAAATCCACTCGTTTGGATGGATACCACTCTTTTTGAGTGGAAATTCGCTCTTTCAAAGTACAAAACCACTTATTTTGAAGTAGTTCACAAGAGTTTCACCATTTTTTGGGAGTTAAATTTCCGCTCGTTTAAATTTATAGGCATATACTAAGAAATTTAGAAACCCATTAAGAGACAAAACAAAGAGGCATAAGTCAATTATGCACATTCAGCACTTCGTCAATGCTGGTGACCCCTAGAACACGTTATCTGCAGACTTTTCTAAGCGATAATATCGCAAATGCAGATCCGAATATACAAAATTATACAAAAAATCCTACAAATAGAATTGCGCAATGACCAATATAAAGACTTACCCTAAAACGGTCAATCAGAAACGATATTTCGGCACCGACGATCCTAGAATTAGCCGTAGCGTCCCCATATGTACCTATAACGCCCGGGAACCAGTTGACACGAATTACATTAAAATCACCATAGTTGAGGAATTCCGTCATCATAGAACGTGTCCAATCTGCATTGCCATTCTAAAAAAATAAACATAAGACGGATCTGCATTTTACAGATTTTTCTTGTTTTGTCTGCAGTATTTCAGATGAGGCAAGCCATTCAAGAGTGTGCGACAATGTTGTATGCCATCAAAGCTGTTTTTTCATTCAAAACTATACGGTTTATGAAAGTACTAGTACTATGATCTACTTCATCACGGCCAGTGCATGGCGTAATTTATTTTTGACATTTGGGGGGGGGATGGGGTTGATGAAAATTTCTGAATGAAACGGGGTTTGCTGAAAAGATCAATTACTAGCACAAGTGCGCTCGAAGCGCTCTAAAAAATTGCCATTTAGAAGCTAAAATCGTTAAATCTAACTGTAATTAGAACAAAATGCTCGGAAAACAAGTTCAATTGGTTAGCGGATGCGTGCTCCACAAGCCAGGTAATCGCGAAAAACGGTTTTCAAACAAGTGCATGTATAGTACCTGTACTTAAAAAACAGGTGCTCGCGAAACCCGGTGTGAAAGCAGATATAGTCCGGCGGGAGCCACAGTCCGGACTCCATAGACGATAACGGAATAAAGCGTGAAACTAATGTTGCATGAAGAGGCAACTGAATATAGAGTGCTCTATTCTTTACCGTTGTAGCCGGACTATGAGTACGTCGGACTATAACTACTTCTACACCGGGACCGCCTATAGCGCCTAGTTACATTTGAAATTTATCATCTGTTGTTTTAAATAAAGTTTTGTTCTGATTGAATGCATATGTACAATGTACATAATTGGTCGTTGTGTTAGGTTCATCCAGTCCGATTCAGAAGGGCTACAAAACATTTGAACACCTTTTTTTGGGGGGGGGACACCATATACTCATACATAACAGTTGCACTGCTTTTTATCTTATAGCTATGCGTGAAAGCAGGCGAGACTTGTGGTTCGAGAACCGCCTTGCTTATGACATTTCCAATCCGAAAACAAGATATAAGGCTATCCTATGTGTGATTGGTTCGTACATCTTTACATAGCCATGAACCTCTTTAGGGATGAGCGCAAAACAAATTAGCCTATTTGTGCTCACCACAAAGATAAATACGAGGAAAGCAAATTTCAATAGCATGAACACGTGCACCAACGTATATCTTGTACCAGCAATATGTTTAGTTGTAGAATATAAACTTAGTTGTAGAATATAAACTTACGTGCAAATATCCGTGACAAATAAATTTGGTTTCACGCTCTGGCTAAAATAAGAATTAAGGATAGTGTTGTCATCCGTGTTATTAAGACGCTGCTCATAGCTCCATATTGGATTTTGACGGGTGTTTAGGAAGAACTCTGTGCCGACTCGTTCCAAACTGTCCGGTATATAACTAATGGGTCTGTCCGGTGGGTCGTAGAACGGATAATCGTTACTGAAGCAGCCCAGATTGGGGTAGCATACTTCCTTTGGGGTAAAGGCTTCAAAATAAAGTACAAACACCGACAATAAATTAGCAAATTATAATAGGACGTAGGAAGAACATATCGTCGGCAGCATCAAATAGCAATGTATTTTTAACTTTTTTTTTAGAAATGTGGCATGTCAATTTGTTTTATTTCACTCTATAAATTCACCAAATACCATACATAGTGGCTTATTATTGAGATATTACTTTACCTTAAAATGTCCGTATCTGTATTTGCCGTTTCACATTGTGGCGTATTTGTCATTTTACGATGAATCTGCTATTTTGCCGTTTCACATAGTGACGTATCTGCGAAAACTTTTCACATGGCAATGTATTTGTGTGACGTATTTGTTATTAGCACAATTATATTGCTATTTTGCCGTTTCACATAGTGGCGTACTTTATTTTAGTACAATTTATGAATGGATTTTAAGCTAATTAGTATTTTTAATTTTGTATTTTAATGATTTTAACCAGGTTTTAATCGACAAATATGTTAAAAATCAATCGCTAAATTTTCAAAACCTTTTTTCTCGAAGTAGGTATTTTGTAGATACGTCAATGTGACGCGGTCGACGAAATAATGGGAACTATAAGGAGACATAGCTTTGCATATCTTTCCTCGTTTCAATCAAAGGTGGACACACAGTACACCCCAAAACGTGTAGACCAATTAACACACACACACACACACACACACACACACACACACTCTTTTTCTTTCTCTCTCTCTAAACCTTTATTTTTGGGATAAAATAATTATGTATATGGAAATGGACAAGACTTACCAGCCACCAATTGGAAAGCAATAAGCAACGTCAGTACAGCGTGCAACCACATCTTGAAGTCAGACTGTTACCTTATACGATGTACGATTTTGCGCATTTTCTGGTAGCTCCCTCAGTCCATAAGTATGGCATGATGCGTTATCAGCTAATTGTCAGTGATATGATATTAATATTATGTTATCTAACTTCTAACCAGCTTATGCGATATTTAGTCTATTTTTATTGTATATCTAAAACACAAATGGTTAGGTTCTTAGGCTTACAGGGAGTATCATACAGCGTGTAATCGAAATTAAATCTTTCAGATACTATTGGAAATAAGAACTGAATATTTTCTTTTAAAAAATATTCAAATAAAACACGTGATGTGAAAATAATGTACCAGTCGAGAGCCCAAGTAAGCTATGAATAAACCAAAACCTGGGGGTGTGATAGCCCTCATTAACAGAATTCTGACAGCAAATTTCTTGGCAAATACAGAGTGTCCCAAAATAAATGCAATCCTCGCATTTGGTGCTATAATTTCAAAATTACTGGGAATTATTCAAATTGTATAACATATTCTGAATGATGAACTTGTTTCGTACATCCTGTCCAATTTTTGCCCGATACGGTTCACTAGTTTTGAAAACAAAGGCTATTATGTAACCCGCTGTCAAATTACCCCATTCCAAGTTTGCGTTAGATCGTTGAAGCAGGTTCACCTTGAAAAGTTGAATAAAATGTCTTTCAACTACAAAAATGGTACTAATCCTGTCTTATTTTTAAATGTTGAAATGTTGCAAGATATCCTTTTCTCAACATACTGTTCAAATTTCATCTGATTTGCTTCACTGTTTTTTAGAACCAAGGCGATTACGTACAAGTAAGCCACAATTTAAGCCATTCCAAGTTTGACTGATGAATACACAATCAAGGCATGCTAAAGTATGCAGGTGCCTGTTTTTGTTTTTTCTCCTGTCTTTTTCTTTATCCTTACTACTTAAGTTTGGTTCAATTAACCCAGTATAACTTTGTAAACTAAATATTTTAATATTGAAAACATTTAAAGACAACAAGTCTTTGACAAATAAGGGAAATGGTCTCTGTTCACAATGACAAAGTTCTGACATTGTGTTTGATGTAACTCAAGTTTGGTTTCAGTGGTTTATTTGTGTTGTTTGTTGTGTCTATCAAATGGTCCATATTATACCATACTATATCATAATGGTCTTCAACATCCATTCATACCATTTCCATTTATTTGGTATTTAATCCCTGCGCTGCAATTTGCAATATTCACGTGGATTTGTCAGACACACTGAAGATAAAACATTTAGGTTTGGCCAAGTCGCTAAGTTACTATTCTCAATATGAGTAGAGGAAATACTGCACAGACGATAAAAGACCGTGGATAAAACAATAAGTACAAATATTTTAGTATTAAAATAATTTTGAAATTATAGCCCCAACCATTTCCATTCATTCGGTGTTTAATCCCTCCGCTGCAATTTACATTATTCACGCAGATTTGTCAGACCCTCTGGAGATAAAATTTGGCCAAGTCGCTAAGTTACTATTCTAAATATGAGTAGAGCAAAATACTGCACAGACAGTAAAAGACCGTGGATATAATAAAACAATAACGACAAATATTTTAGTAATTTATTTTTTAAAAACAGACAGGATTAGTACCAGGAGATTTTTGTAGTTGAAAGACATTTTATTCCACTTTTCAAGGTGAACCTGTTTCAACGATCTAAGGCAAACTTGGAATGGGGTAATTTGACAGCGGATTACATAATAGCCTTTGTTTTCAAAACTAGTGAACCGTATCCGACAAAAATGGGTCAGGATGTACGAAACAAGTTGGTCATTCAGAATCTGTTATAAAATATGAAAAATTCTCAGTAATTTTGAAATTATAGCACCCACTGCGAGGATTGCATTTATTTTGGGACACCCTGTATGTTGAGCTATCGACCAAAACGGTATCAATATAGGTTGAATATTTGAATGAAATAAAATATTTTGTTACCGATATTATCTTTGGATTGCTAATCTTCTGCTTCTTGCGTATGAGGCATCAGCTAAATATGTTGAAGTTGGTGGAGCCAGCTCACTGTTGATTGGTTGGGGTTTGAAAAGTCTATTATCCACTGTTGGACGAAAGATAGGGTACTCGTTGAGAATGTGATCCTCACTCTGTGATGGAGAGCCACATTGGCAGGCTGGAAATGGTCGCAGCCTCCATCGGTGCATATTGCTGTTAAAACGACCGACTCCTGTGCGAACCCTGTTCAAGGTGACCCATTCCTTACGTGGAAGTTTTGCTATAAGGTGGGAGTTCTGTCATAGGTGTGATAGTGAATCGGTCTGGTCTTGGAGTATCTAGCCATAGTCATGCAGAATGGTGCAAGATATCAAACCTATTGTGCATTTTGGGTGAAAAGTACCAAATTTGGCACAGATGTAGCTCTTGATATGCTGAATAAATCTGGTCTAGGGGCCAAATTAATTTCCTTCCAAGATGGCGGGGGGTGCCAAATTCAAAATGGCCGCCACTGTTAAAATGTCAGGTTTTTACGTGCTTTCTATGTTTATTATATGATCCAATTACTCAATTTGATTGTGTTTCATGCCATTTTAGAACAGAAATACCCTGATTGACACTCCACTGGTAATTCCATTGTTTATTTAGCAAATTTGATCCAAAATGGCAGAAAATCCAAAATGGTGGCCAATTTGAAGCATATCATTTGATTATCAAGAAATGAATGTTTTTCTTGATCTTGTTATGATTCCCTAAGGTTGTTATTGAATAACGTGCATTAAAGATGGAATTCACATCACCTTAAAGGTCCATGGCCCGATCGCTAATAGCCTCGTCCCCAGAAGCCCCAGATTTTACCGGAAGTGGTCAACATTTTGGTATCAGAAGAAAGCTACTATTTTTCTCATTTACCCTGTTGAATCTTAGAGCCAAAAGATGTTTGGTTTGGGAGTTAGGAGCGAAAAGGTGCCTCATTTTGGTCGACCAATATTAATTTTACACAGTACTCTATGGGGCTTACAAAATCATGCTTTTAGCTCTCGCATCAAAACGGTTTGAAATATCGGTGCGAAACTTTACACATGGGTTTTGGAGTGAAGGGCAATCTAGCAAGATGAAAACTTCATACCCTTAAATCGGACCATCCCCCTTTAAGAATACAACCAAATAAGACTTGAATCCAAAATGGAGGCGAAAATCCAAAATGGCGGCTAATTTGTCACTTAAGCTTATCCTTTGATTATCAAGAAATGAATGTTTTCTTAATCTTGATATAACTCCCTCAAGGAAGGAATTCACATCAACATAAGAGGAAACCAATTAAGGGCTGTTGTTAAATTGCTTCTTTACATTATACTTTGGCCAAGATGGCTGCCAAACCTCGAATGGCCACTACTTTTAGAAGTATCCCTTGACGTGCCTGCATGATTCCTCCGTGCTACTGAATGTTGTTTGTTTGTTTTTTCCTTAAAAATAAACATACCCTGTTTGATTTGTATTGTTGGCTCGTAGTTATACACAGCCTGTAAAATGTAAATACAGTGTTGGGAGAATTTGATTCATTGTCCCAGCAATCGATCCAAAAAATCACAGGGCACAGGACCACATGTTACACAATAAAAGCTTGATTCCTGTGCTTTAAGCTAGTGATTGTTTAACACTGAGTGCAGGGGCAACGAATCCTATACGTGGCACTTCTACGGCAAATTCAAAATGATGGCCAAATTGCACACCCCCAAAGTAGAAGAGAAGACTTTGTAGACTTAATGTGTCGCAAAAGGTCTTATAACTACTTCATGAAAATTTCCTGCCATCGGATACAACATCGACAGGTGTGAAGTGCTCTAGGTGTGAATACAGACCCCGTTGTAGATATCTGCTGACAACATCAAAGTCCTCACCATTGAGCTCGGGCTGGTCCATAGTTATATTCAGTCTACAAACCGCCATCGAGATTTGAAAGGCCACCCTCCATTCAATTTCGGAATTCCACTAAACCGCATGTCTTTATGGCGATTTAAAACAGCCAAGTACCAAAAGTGCTAAATGAAGCCAATAAAGACGGACAAGCTGTGGAAGAATGACTAGACAGTCAACATCTACATCACCTTCACGACCCTAAACTGCCGCTATCATTTTATATTGCCCATTAGTGCTATTGTTGGCAAAACATCTCTAACCTGTGTAGCAAGATTGTTCTGAATCGTGTTCCACTAACTCTAAGTCAATGCTGCACTCAGTAAGACCAAACAAAGCCTTTCAAGCTACAGAACGTGAAGGAGGTTGCTCCAAAAACTCCATAACTATGACAAATTTGCCCAACTAGTGAATAAGACTGCCCGGAGATTCATACCAAGAGTCTGTAGGACGGAATACATACCAGGCCTTTACCATGTTTGAAGCCGATCCTTTCTCAGTTAAAACAACTGCTAAAGGGGAGGAAGTGTCAGAAGAAAGGATCAAAACCAGGCATACCTTAATTGAATCCACCGATATGACCCATAACAGCAAGAAAGAATCGTCTACCATCCGAAAGCTTCGAGTCAAAGGTATCCAACAAAACCTCCACAGCAGCCAAAAATGTTACACCCAACCAAGTTGAAATTTTAACTACTTAGTTCTCCAGACAAAGATGGATATTTATTAACACTTTACCTGGACCCGTGCTATGTCAAATCATGGGCCTCACACACCAGGGACTTTAGGGATAAAGATTGGCAATTACTGACCTCCTGCCGGTACACATGCCCTGTGCAGAGGAGCTGATATCGAGTTGCAGTTTCATTGAAAAACGGCCTTGCGCCGAGACACTCTCGCTAAGATAACTATGCCACCCTCGGCCAGAACTGCCATGACTCGCTAGTTTTGAGTCATGTTTCAAGTTGACTGCCCTAAAACAATGGAACCGCTGAAGCGAGTCTGGGTCCCATATGACCCACTTTCCAGTAAAAGGGTTTTTAATCTTTCCCTGGAGATAGCCAGCGCACACACGTGTTGAAAAAAAATACATGTGCGCCTGGCCAGATTCAAACCGGCGACCTCCGTATTACTAGCACGCTAGGAAAGCAATGAAACCTTTCGAAACACTTATAGATGATATCTATCGCTCCTCTACCAACCCAGTCCTGATAGCCCAGTTGGTTAGAGCGCCGTGTGCAAAATCCATTCAAGACACAAATATGTACTTTCCATCTACGCAACCGTAAAGCCAAACGTCAGTTTAAATTAACCTGCATGGTCTGGAAGACCCCTAGAGCACTATGATAATTCTGTCTACCTAGGAGTTACCTTGGACTGCACTCTCTCTTATAAGATCCACATCATGAAAAGAAGAGTAAAGTATGTTCACGCAATAACATCTTGAACAACTCATTGGCACAAGATGGGGTGCTCGCCCACATACCCTAAGATCGACGGCACTTGTCCTGTACTACTTATGTGCAGAGTATGCTAACCTTGTATGGGAAAGGTCAACCTATGCCAAGAAGCTTGATCCAGCTTTAAATGCCTCCTGCCAGGTTATCACAGAATGTCAACGGACAACTAATACATCATAGCCAGGAATTGCTCCACCAAACATCTGTTGTATAATGTAGCGAGCATGCAAGGCGATAGCTGCCCAAGTATCTAATGTGAAACAACCTAGTCTGGACAGAGACCAGCTGCTAACCGCCCTTAGAGTTTCTCAAGCAAAGTCCAAACTCTTGCAACAGTCTCTAAAGAGGCGTCTCAGAGAGGGCGCCTTGTGGAAAGAAAGTAACATCTATTGGTATTGAACCTGATGAGCATCACCACCTGGAGCCGACTCCTTATGGCTGAATGGAGATGTATCAAAGATTCAGAATCGGATAACCCAAGGTTGCCTTGCAAGAGTGGCTACCTGGAAGCGATCAGAACACTACCTGTAATTGTAGACAACACCACCGACAATGGAACCTCTCTTGGTCTGCCCCTGTTGAGCAACAATGCCCCCAGACAAGGACCTTGCAGGAATTACGTGAAGCAGCCAGACATTGTACCCATAAAACATCTTCTATTTACATTACAGCCACACCTCATCAGCATTTTTTTAAGAATGCTATGTATGCTTGTGATGCCTCTGGAAAGTTTGTCCATACAGGACTGTGAAGCCTGCAATTTCCGACCCCATCAGCTGGATATGGTATCTCTGGACCTCCAGCAAGCTTGTCCCCAGGAATTTCCTGCCTGATATGCTGCTCGGTTTGAGTGTTGATACAGTGCCTTTGAGGCAGGTGGAATGAAACTCAATGGTCTTGTTCTGTTGTACATGAGGTAAACAAATCTTTCAATTTTGCTGTTCTTTCAAGGTATCTTCTTAAGGATGAGTTCTTTCAAGGTTTGCAAAAGTTTTTACACATCAGGGCAGATTTTGCTTGCTTCCCATGCGGGTCTTCCTTTGTGGCAACCGGTGAAGGTGGAAACATCAGCAGCAGGACAAAGAGTTCATGGTACCTAGGGTCTGGGCCAATAGTATGTGGCTGGGGTGAATCGGCGATTCAGTCCGGTACCAAATGCAGCCGGGAGTTCAGTGAGGTTGGACTGGCTGAACAATGGCTACACAGAAAAAAATCACAAGTCTGTGTCCACAGGACGCAGTATGACCCTTTGGTATCCTTGAGCAAACAGAATTGGCTGCATGAAGTAGAAGCCTGCTTTCGTGTGTGCATGGCGATAATAGTAGATTGTTAGTATCTGGTTATTACACCATTATCCACTGACAGAACAAATACCACTAGCTAGAGTCTTAAAATATGAAGTGCATGATACAAGGATAGGAATGGAGGTTCACAAGTTTCAGAAATAAAAAAATGAAGGAATGAATGAGTAAATGAAGACTTAAAAACAAATCCAAAAATACGTTGGTAATTTGAACAGTAATGACCTACAGGACACTCCATTTCTGGTATTTTGGTCCATTGTAAACATGAATATAACTCTGTATTAAATATTAACAAA
Source organism: Ophioderma brevispina (assembly GCA_023653785.1). Taxonomy (NCBI): domain Eukaryota; kingdom Metazoa; phylum Echinodermata; class Ophiuroidea; order Amphilepidida; family Ophiodermatidae; genus Ophioderma; species Ophioderma brevispina. Next base: position 227,857 of record JAMKCH010005185.1, on the reverse strand, counting down.
GTGACATAGCAGCTATTTTGAAAAACAGTCTTAGGAAATTACACATTGCAGCCCCCAGGCTTAGCATATAAAAGATTAACGGTAGAATGGCAATAGGACCGGTGAGGTACAACTTGACAAAGAAACAATCAGCAGTACAGTTAAGGCATTATATTAACTTTATAGTGGCAGCCATTCTGAACTGGCAGCCATCTGAACATGCAGCCATATGTTTATATGTGATACACCCAGACAAAATGTAAAAATGTTTAATCATACCAAGACACCAAATTAGTTTGAGAAAGTTGATTCAATCTTATCATACCATGACACATAAAATCAATACACCTTAACATATCAGGTACAGTAGCATGCCATTTTAATTGGTAGCCATTTTGATAGGCAGGCACTTTGTATATCATGTACATTGCCGTTTACCACAATAAAATGTGGCTTACGTATTTTGCGAAACGAACGAAACAGAACTCCCAATGGATTACACGCTTTTTCGTCGATGCAATGCATAAACGTGCATAACAGATAAAGTGTGTAATCCAATGGGATTTCTGTTTCGTTTCGCAAAATAAATTTTTTTTTACGATTTTGGTGAAAATAACAGAAACTAATTGAATTTAAAAAGTTAAACCAAGTCTATCGGACCTATATAATAAAGTTTGAACCACTATTTGCAATAATTAATGCCTATTTTTAGGGTGGCGGCCATTTGAAAATGGCGGCCAGATGGAAGGAAATTAATTGGGCCCCTAGACCAGATTTGTTTAGCATACCATTAGCTACCTCTGTGCCAAATTGGGTACTTTTCCCCCAAAATGCCCCACAATTACTTTCAAACATTCTGCATGACTACCAGGCAGTGTTCCGTTTCTGTAAGATGTTTTGAATTGGGAGCTGGAGAATTTAGCAGCGTGTCGACAGAAGGGCGACGTGAGGCGCCAGTTTCTGTCTGCCGAGCTGGGTGTGATTCTGGCAGTGTTATGCAGCAGGTGCTTGTTGGCCACAGCGCCTTATTCACCATACAATTTATGTGCTGTGATGATGTTCTCCGAAGCACTGCAGTTGTAATGCTGAGATAACTGGTAGAAACGCAGATGGAAGTCCAATTTGAGGTAAAGGACTGGTAAAAGTGTTAGGCTGCACTTCAAAAAAAAGGGGTAATTGGTAACACTAGATTGCATTTTATTTAGAGCAATGGATGCAACTAATAACATGGATACAAGATGAACTACATCCCCGGACTACATCTACATTGGGTTGAAGAATGCCAACAGTTGTACGAAGATAATAGATTGCTGTACATCAAAGCCAGTTTTATTGATTACTAGAAGCGATCGAAACTTTATATAAGAGACGGTTGGAATCCCATGGCTTCACATATTCCAGCCGAAAGGTTTGGCATACATCAAGTGTCGCGTGAATTGCCACCCCCCGACCGCGACTTCTAAGAAGGGTCAGAAAAGAAGTATGAGCTACGGGAGGTGATAGGCAAGCTTTTGGAACTGGCAAATCGCTTCACAGGAAGAACTGGAGAGAAGTGCCAAAGTCAATGAAGGCAGTGCAAATCGCCCAGAAGCATATATGAGCATTTCCATACAGGGATTCGCTTACATGCGGGAGGATACTGCTATCTCGTATAATAGCTAGCGCCCGTCACAGTAGTTTGCCCCATTGTTGTTGGAGAGATGCAAAGATCCCCGAAAGTGTCTGGCAGGCAAGTGTCATCGCCAGCTCCCGAAGCCTAGAAAGCGCAAGGGGCTGACCCTACGAGGGATCCGGCCCATACACTGCTGTGATTTATTAAGCTGCCTCGAAAAGGATTAGTTTCTTAAAGTATCATTATCCATGTACCCACAATGAACGAGTTGATAGTCAGAGACTGGAACTAGAAGCTTGGCTGGTGTCAAGTGGAAGAACAATCCCACGGGTGACACCTTGGCATTCTTGGGAAATTGAAGTTACTGAGGTACAGGGTCACACAAGGGATTTTTCTAAAGATGCTTCAATAAAGTTATGAAATGGCACCAATTATTCCTACAGTCCAAAGACGTAAAGAAGTCACGGTCATATTTACGTAGGATGCCTTATTAACAAGGTAATGGTCAAAAATAGTGCTAAAGGATATAAAATCTTTTGAATAGGGGTCATTTTAAAAAAATACGTTGAATAAATAGAATAGCCTCATTATATTCTACTTAAAAAACATTAAAGCGGCACTGGCACAGTTTCACAAAATATGAAATTTCTTCCAATTTGCTCATCAAATGTAGTCTAGGCCATTGGAAGAAAACAGAGATATATTTAAACATAAAAATAAACATACCCAAAAAACAGGATAGATATTGAAATTTTTGATATGAGATGTAAGACATTCCGAGGTAATTTGAGCCAACTATTTTAAGTTTTCCATAACTTAATCAACAAATGTGTATATGACATGAAGATTTTTGACTCGTACTCACTGATGATTAAAAACCACAAAGGTTATAGAACCCTGGTCAAACAGTGTACATAGCGTGAAAAACATGCATACGAACGTGCGTGTTCTTGTGTAAAACGCCATTTTCGTCGTCGGCGAATTCGCGTCGCCGGCGACGCTGAAATTACAAATGTCCGTTACCCATAAGGAACTGATTTGGTCGGTAATATTCGAGTGAGGCCTTTGTGTATTATAAAAGCTTTACAACCATGCAAAAATATAGATTTTGGAAAATTGAAGGGCGCCACTATTTTTCAAATTGTCCAGGTGGCCTTAAACCAAGGGTATAGTTTCTATAGGCACAAGAATACATATTTATATGCTATGGCGTTAATTACTTATCAAAGGGCCACATAGACAATAGTTATATTCTCAACGGTGGGGTATCTTAGATATAGCAAATGACGACCTACCCATACATATTAATCTTCTTCAGTAAGTGGTCACGTGGATCATTGACTATCGTCAAGTGTATTAGATAGTGACGGATGTTGAATTTGTCGGGTGTATTACATAGTGACCGTTGTAATTTTTACGAAAATTAAGGGAAATGTCAGAAGCTTGAAGTACTTGAAAGAGCATGAGGAGATATTCCAGCAAGAAAGCGCCCCCAATTTCTCCCGAAGCCCGGTTTTTTACATATTTGGACGCTTACCAATGTATTAGACACACCTAAAGTTGAACAATACCCGATACGCCGTCTTAGTGGTATATAAGAATAACGATTTTTAATTCTGTCGTGCACGACAGAAAGTCAATCAAAGCATGACTTTCTATGTGGAATGATTACGATAGCAGGCAATTGCAAGTTCAAAACAAGGTTTCGGTTTTCTTGCACCTGTTGGTCCAATAAACCTTCAAACGTTCTCGGTAGGTGGTCTACAACTATCCAGCGAAAAGTTGAGAGAAATTTGTATCCTAAAAAATCTCTCTTGTCACTTAATTAATATATTAATGAGAATGAACCATCGTTGACGTTTGCTACACTTTGGTGTATTACATAGTGACGGATGTTGAACCATCTGTAAAGACAGTGTGTAATTGATTTCTCACCTGGCTTTTTAAATACTTTGTTAGTAGTAAATCATGAGTGGACGCATATATTAAGATATTATATATACCAAGCTCGGATTTTAATTGTAACGTGTGCGATTGTGCTACTCACGATTTGGTTACAGGAGCAAAATGAAAAATCGTATTCTAGCAACACCAATTAAGCGAAAGTTTCTCAAAATTATGCTATTTTTTTTTTTTTTTTATACTATAATTGTGTGCAATTATAGTAATACCAGTGAGCGTCCGCTCAAGTTTACTATAAAATTCATGATTATATCAAGATATGGTTAGTACTTGTTTTCACCGTTTCCGTACTAAGGGACGGCCTTATCAACGACATAAAACGAAAGCAAGATTAGCAAATTTTTTGAAGAGCGCCCCAAATTTCAAAATTTGATATTTTTGCACATCTATATTGGTAATTGTCTAGAAAAAAAATACCATCTGCGAACGAGAATGCTCAAAATGGTATTATAAATAAAATTAGCGATTTTTGTAATTAGAATTGGGATCCTAGATTGTACTTAACGGCGAGAGCTGGAAATGCTAAGTTTTAATGTCCGTCCATGACGAAAGACGTGCCACCTCAAGAAAATTGGCCTCTAACTGAATAATTGATGAGCATAGATACGTATATGGCGCTATTTCCCGGCTATTTCTATTGGAAGGCGTTTCCAGCAGCGTTTGAATTATTAACGGAGATAGATCGATATTAATTATTCTAGTTAACAAAATTCTTGTGTTGTTTTTTTCTCCTTTTGTTTCTTCTTGCGACACATAGACAATGCAGAGCTTAACCATTCACAGGTATAGTTTTACTGCCAGTTACCAATGCAACGGTAAAAATCTCAATTTTTTGAAATATGGGGGCGCTCTTCAAAAAAAATTGCTAATATGCTGTAACCCAGTAAACATGGAGATATTGGGCCAATAGAGGGGTGGCCCATATATACTAATATCGGATCAGTATTGCCTACAGTTATCGGTCCAAATTTATTTGCTCATCGGCCCAACAATTGGAGCAAATTTGGGCCCGGGCCAATGTTGGGACAATATTGGGCCAATTCTTGGGATAGAATGAACCAATAATTGGGAATAATCAATATTTTATTGGCAAAATCAACATATTTTCAACTGGCTTGATTTAAATAAATTAATTTGCAGCTAGTCAAATATTATGTTATGATAAAAAACAATCGTCCTTGAGAGATTTTAGCGCTATTTCTGTATGTTTTTATTGTTTCCAACCCTGTATTTTTAGGCAAACAATTAAGCCAAAGAAACCAATATTGGGCCAACGTTATCCCATAATTGGCTATATATTGCTGTTGGTCGATTGCCAATATGGTGCGCCAATATTAGACCATTAAAGGATGCCGATACGAAGCCGAATCACATTGCCATGGAAAAACCAATAGTGGCCCATATACGTTAGCCACGTGGTGCCGATGGCCAAGATAACGATGGGGAAACTATTGTTGGGCCAATATGCGTGCTATCTGGGAAGCCATGAATAGCAAGGGACCAAATCAAGTACTCAAACGGCGGGTATGGTTTTCCGGTTCTGCCCGGTTCCAGGCTGTTCATTTATCCGCTCGATCTCTGACATCCTTAATCTATTAATGAATTCAGCAGCAAAGTCAATTAATTATCTATTGAACCGAGCGGAACCGGGCAGAAACCGGAAAACGCCCGCCAGTGAGTATGGAATTCGTCCCTACAAAGAACTCGCATTTTACCCGAGACATTTGTCTATTCCAGCGATTCGGGGTTTGTTTACATTGGGAAGATGCATTGCGCAACAGGACTTGTGCATTCGCCTACGTCACACGAACGTGCCAAGGTCAGTAGGAAAGCTTGGGCGTATTTTTGGGCGTTAAATCGCAACGAAATATAGGGATAGTTTTTGGTTTATAGGGGCTATATTACATGATTATTTTTGTTTGGAAAAGATATTTTGGAATCTGAAGTCATAAACTTTCCATTGGTATCTAGATTAATATTATGCCGTCCACTCAGTGATTATCTACTTTAAAGTTATAAACTGACACAAGCAAAATTGCTATTACTAAAATGTTATATTTATAAATTTTATAAAATTTATAATTATATATTTACCGTTCAAAGCCGTGAATCTCGGCAATCACCTCAATCTCCGTCATTGTGTAACAAACCAAATTTAGAAGATTCGCGATGACGCACTTTGGTTTGACGAAGTTCAGAAAACGCCGATTGTTGTATTCCATAATGACGGATGCTGAATAACTCTTTAATATAGGGAAAATTCAACATCCGTCACTATGTCATGAACCTAAATCGCCAATTTGCGTAAATTTGGTGTGACGGATAAAATGAGTAACTTTTCCAATGTATTACTCCATTTATCAAATCAGCTAAAATAAATGGTCAATTGTAGCCTTTTGGTTCTTAATTGGATTTGATCGTTTGAATCGTATATAGGGATATGATTTGTACCCGACTCTTTACGAGTTCGCGATTTTTCAAGTGCGATTTTCTCCGAAAACAAAAATTCATATTTTTGTTTAACACCCTCACTATCACTCAAAAGTACTTTTTATTCCCGTGGATAATGCATTTGCCCCCCAACTCGTTACCGCGTCTTACTGGATAGAGCGTTACACTTACATTTTAGTGATCAGAATTACGTGAAATCATCAAATCAAGAGTATGACCTGCAACATATGTGGGACCTTTAATGTATTGGTGAAGATTGGTTGAGTTTAAGATTTCAATAAAGTACTTTGCATCCCTATCTGTTTCATCGTCCACATGGAAATTAAATCACAGTAAACACAACACGATGCGATGAGGCGGTTGATTTCTCCAGCAAAGATGAAAAATTCTGGAAAAACATCTGTGATGTATTTTTTTTTTTTTTTGCAGACGGATATGGTCTGTGAAATAACTAACAGATTCATTTATTAAACAAAAGGAGGAGGAACCTTAACTTAAAGTATCTAGAGGGCCAAAGAACTTAAATTGAGTGCTTCATTCATGGTCATTAGAAGAAGCGGTGGATATGTAACGAAAATACCACCACCACGAAATAAATGAGGCACTTGCCATATTCAAAGCGTGTAAAGTGGCACTTTTGTTCATCAATTGCAGTTTTTTTGTTTGTTTTTGATGTTATATTTTTTATTCAGAAGTTTGCATATAAATTTTGTGTAAACTGTGGATCGTTTGTGTTGGCATCATTTTCAATTATTTTAAATCCTTTGTTTGTTTTTAAATATCCATCCTTCTTCCTGCGTGTGAAACCAAATGACCAAAAATATACACCGTTGCTCATAAAGTTGGGAATAATTGTTTTTCACACCCAATCTTAAAACGTATTTCTATTTGAAAGCCTCTGTAATCATATTAGAGAGGTGAATGATTAATATGAGTCCCCACTACCAGGGTGACGTGAATCCATGCCTAATTTCGAATTACTTAACAATGTCTTTTGTTGAGCCCATGAAAGGCCAGACGTCCCTTTGTATTCCCTTTTTCCCTGCCTCCAAGCTCTTTATAGCCGGAGCCCACGTTTTTCAGAGTTGGTTATTGGCCTTTATAACAAAAGCTGACACAAAAGCTCCCTAGCTTATGCCTCGTCCAACGACATTGTCATACGCCGAAGAGTGTTTGCACTCCGACGGAAAGTAACAAACAACTAGCCAAGTCGCTGATTTCTCTCTGGATATCGCATGAGTCACGGTTCCGTAAATCTTAAACTCATCGAGAGGTGGTTCCATTTGAGGGCATGAAAATTTCCAGGACTATCACGATTGACTTCCAACAAGGTGATCGCCCACTGCTTAATCTGTGCCGTCGAGCCCCGGAAAATGCCATCGATGCCGTCGTCACCGTTTGTGGAAAAAGACAACTATGAATCAACTGTTTCTCCCAACCCAAACTGTAAATCGGATGATTGTTTTCACATGGTTCCGAGCAAGAAGAATGACACTGGTGACATGTTATCTTTATTGACGAGCGCTCGCTACATTCTTGACCATCAAGAGGGAAGACCATAGGGTTCGTTGATTACGTGGTTATACCACCTCCAGATGACTCTATTCAGAATCGACTCAAGGTGGTGGTTTTTGGTCGGATGGTAATGGGCCAGTATCATATAGAGGAAAAGCGTCACTGGTGATGCCAGATGGAAACATGAACGCAGTCGTGTACCTGGACATTGTGGAAAAACTACAGCCTGCCACATGCAAGAAAGGTTTATGCAAACATTTTCAGCTGCAAAGACACAACGCCCGCTGGGTCTGCTAAGTACCGCCCAAGAGTTGCTGCATATGCGTCAACATCAATCAAGCCATGGAGAACGTTTGTGGTACCCGGGGGGGGGGGGGGGGGGGGGGGTACTCGACCCAAAATTTGGTAGGGGGGTGCGTCCGCCGAGGTAAAAAAATCGACCCATGTTTATAGTGACCAATTGTACAAAAAATAGCACATTTATATAGTTGGTTTCCGAATTCGACCCCTTTTATATTTGGCCCTTGAAATTCGCACCATTTTCATAGTAATCTTAGCAAAATCGGCCCCATTTTCATAGTAACTTTTCAAAAAATCAGAAAATCAACCATTTTCATTCTGATTTTAACGAAAATGTGACCCATTTTTATAGTAAATTACGACCAAAAATTAAAATGGACCATACGTGCAATGACTCAAAAAATTGACCCATCTTTTAGTAGCCTGGTTGGAAAAAACGACCCATTGTTATAGTAAGGCGTGTCAAATGCGACCCTTCGGCGGCACATATGTACCTACCCTTTTCCACTGAGTACAGCCCCCCGTGGATGGTAATTAGCCATCATGCTCGCTGCTCCACATCACAGCTTGACTCTTGCATAAGCTCCATCTCTGTATGCTAATCTACAATTCCAGTGCGTAGCTTTTTAACATGAGTTTTACCCATTCTTGTCGGGTAAGATCGGATCCTGGACAGCTTCCGGAAGGTGGTTTGGGACAATGAACTTTTCCTTAAAGTGACAGGAGGAGATTTTTGAGGATACAAATTTCTCTCAATTTTCACTGGATCGGTCGTAGACCACCTACATATAACGTCTCGATGGTTTAGTGAACAAACAAGTACAAAAGAAACCGCAAACCTTGTTTTGAACTTGCCTGCTATCGCAATCGTCCCCATAGAAAGCCATGCTTTGACTTTCTGTCGTGAAAGTACTAAATCATCATCTTATTACATAAAGACGGCGTATTCGACTAATTCACTTCAGGTGTGATCTAATACATTAGTAAGCATTCCAAATATGCAAAATACCCGAGTTCGACAAAATTGGGGGCGCTTCTTTCTGGAAATCTCATGTCTCTTTAAAGTAATAACGGCACATTTTTTGAAGAGCGTCCCCAATTTTCAAAATTTGAGATTTTTGCTCAGTTGTGTTGGTAATTGTCTAGAAAACTATACATGCGATTGGTAATGCTCAAAAATGCGTATTTGTTACAAAGAAGGGTTTTGTAATTAGAATTGGGATCATTGATTGTAATTTAATGGTGCAGCTGGAAACGCCACATTTGTGTCCGTCCATGGTGAAAAAGTCTCGAAAATAATGCCACCTCACGAAAATGACCTCGAACTTGACTTGCCTGAACCGAAGGAACAACTAATGGATGAGCGTAAACACGTACATAGCGCAATTTCCCGGCTATTTTGTATTGAGGGACGTTCCAACAGCCGTTGAATTATTATCGGAGATCTCCGATATTAATTATTCTAACTACAAAATTCCTTATTTTGCGACACATAGAGAATGTTAAGCTCTAGCATTCACAGGTATTGTTTACTTGCCAATTACCAATGCAACTGTGCAAAAATCTCAAAATATCCGGAAAATAAGGGGCGCTCTTCCAAAAATGTGCTGTTATTTGATTTTATTCAACGAAGCAAAATATGGGTTTACACTAAGGTGGTGGATATGCATTTGATCAGAAATATAAAACCCAATCTCTTCATGCGCTATAATTTCGGCTCTTACTTTAGCGCACAACTCGAGCGCGCTTGCGTATTGGGCTACATATATTTAACATGGCGTTATCCGACCAACTGTTAATCCATTTAATGATATTTCTTGAAGGGGTCCAGTCTTAAGATGCATGTCGCAGTAACTATTGATTGCAAAAACGAACACCATCATTTTATTTTTTAAATTTTTTATTTTTATTATTAGTTTTTTATTTATTTTTATCCAGATGAAAAGGTTTTGTAGACACTAATAATGAACATCAGGCATATTTCACATTCAATACTTTTAATAAATTCGTGTAGTGAGCTGTACACATAATTAAAATTTACAACTATTATATTTATTTTGGGTAAGTGTCGTTTCATTAAAAATATCAAAAATGAAACAGAAATCATCCTTTGTCAATTTTTTTCACGTGTCATCACAAGGTTCAAAATAGAAAAAAATATCAAAATCAGAACATGAATCTTGCTTCATAACAATTTTGCGAAACAACTCTATGTATTACGTTACGAATCATCACGTAAGTTTCATATACTATATGATAAATATCATGATGAACCTTTATGAAATATTTCACAACACAATTATATTTACAGTTTTGTTTCGAGATTTACAATGTCATGTAATGCGAATACCTAGATGTATTTCACGTGTGAGCTCATCTGCGTTGTCTTAAGACATACACGGTCCAAGCTTGGTGTTTTGGCACCTTTTTTAAGCCCAGGACGACAAAAACCGTCCCTTTAAACGGGCGGTTTTTCGTAGTTTTTCAGTCTCAGTTTATATTACTCACAAATCAGAATATATAGAACAGCAAATAAATAAATAAAATAAATTTTGTATTGTTACCACCATACTAGCTGCAAGCTTACACACGGTGTCTAATAGGTATTCATGTATCACACAAATGGCTATTGTACAAAAGTATTCAGGGTTATAAACCTTACAGGGACGTGCAGTTAGTTTAGTGGGTAGAAGGGGGTCTAGTGCACCCCCTGAAATCAATTTCTAGTGTTTTCTAGTGTTCGAACTTCTTTTCATTCGTTTCAATAATAAATGCTAACCTTTTGCAAAATCTGCCTCCAAAACCCCAAAAGACAATAAAAACATATAGCATCTCTACAAACTGATCGTGCCAAGTTACACACGTCACTGGATAGAAGTAATCAGGGCCCGCTATAGATTTTTCTCAGTGAGAAGTGTGAAATTCACCGGTAGTCGCATGTAAAAAACATATTTTTCGTATAAATTTGACATTTTGGAATCTTGGAATTATATTTTATGAATCTACAATAATCAGGGAACCTAGTCAACCAACTGGTTTGCCGATATGTGTGAAATTGAGAGCAGGACAGGAGAAGACTGATGATACAATTTACTGGATGTATGGACACGTCGTGCAGTGTACGGCCATGCATGGCGGTGTATACGTGTTTCCTATGTATGGGAATTGCGATATAGTATAGTGAACTTACGATCTCATTTTTGCCAGCGGGAAATTCAACTAACCTCTGGCAAATTTAAGATCTGTAGTTTCACTACTCATATACATCGATAAAGGAGACCCGGCTTTACACAGAAATCGTCATGTAAAGGGTCCAGGACTTCATAATTTAAAAAATATGAAAAACACAATTAGCGGTGTAAATATGCATAAAGCAGCTATCAATTTTACCACGCGTTTTAATCATAGCTCCCATGGTCCAGGCAAAGTGTTAATTAACTTTTCTATGGGTCTCGTTACTATAGTATAGACCATCAAGTCATGAAGGGTTGTGTGTAGTAAAAGTGCCATTTAAGCTAAGATGCACAGACACCTTATGGCCAAAGCTGAGGCCAAAGTTTACAACTGGAATCCGTGGTGGGGCAAGAATTACACGAATCTTTAAAAATTACTGTACATGTACATGTACTACCAACATCTTGGTATTCATTGCAATGTTGTTATCGGTACACTTGCGATTTCACCAATCTACCCCTGTAATGATTTCAAGTTGTACCTTCCAATTTCTTGCTGAAAACAAATAAAGGTTTTGTACAATGTTAATCTGATTTTTGTATCGCTTGCATAACAGGGAGGCACGTAGGGATTGCTTTTCCCACCATATATGCTGTATGCTATATGCTGTGTGCTGTGGGTGTTAACTAAGGTTAACAATTTGTCATTTCTCGCAAATGCATTGACCGATTAAGTTCATTATCATGCTTTGAGGAGTCCAAGTGTGGGAAAATATCGGATCCAAAACATGATAATGATAAAATTGGATGATTTACGCCCAATATTAATTGGTCTCGCTATGAGTTTTAAAATATTGGGCTCGACTGCGTCTTGCTCAATATTTTTGCAACTCATAGCTTGACCGATTAATTTGGGCTTAATCGATCCAATTTTATATCATACTTGGTCAAAAGAACGGCCCTACTTATTCACGGATCACTGCTCACGGATCACGGTTACATGGTTAATTTTTATGTCACAGTCTGCGTTAATTACCCGCCAACCATCAAACCCAAACAGTACGTGCAACGAATCCCCACGGGCGGTGACCGCACTTGTTCAATTTTCAATACCCCAAAAAATATATATGGCTTATCTACTAATTTCCAGTTTAATTCACCCAAAGTTGTATCTGTAAGATAGTTGCACTGTTAAAAGCAGCGACTTCATTTAAAAAAATAATTACGGTTAATTGACCAAACGTGGTATCCATTGTACGAATAATAAATTAAGGCATTTTATTGAATATTTTGAAAAGCACACTGTTAAAAATGACACTAAAAAGCGTCGTTTTAACTAGTAGCTTGAACTTGCAACGTGTAAATAACTGAAAAAATGTAACTGTTGTGAGTCTCAGCTGCCAGTTAAAACGACGTTTTACGGTCATTAGTACATGTGGAACTGTATATTTGTGAAAGTTTCATATACAATCTTGCAACCAAGGTTTTTCTAAATCAAAATTGTATAAGGGCTCCAAAAATCATGGGTGTCATTTTTTAAAATGTGTTTTGGATGTATTCTAGGGGGAAAGGTTTATACAGGGGTCAAAATATAAAACGGTCCAAAATGTGTTTTAAAGTATACCATCATAGTACTCATCATGTTCAGTACATTTCAAGGATAACAGAATGTATAGATTGCCCTATCTGAGGGTCATAGTACTAGAGTTACAAGGCAAAACAGGTTCAGGGTCACACCGGGGGATAAAACTTCAGATTCATGGTGCCAAATTGTTCGTCTTACTGTACAGAAGCTGAAAATATACAGGTCGCATTGTCAATGACATTTTGGTGATAATTAAGAGGGCAAATATGACCGTGGTCCACAGGGTCTATGGGAGATCATTAGTCATATATGTAAAAGTCTCACTTTAAAAGGTGACACACAAAATCTATATACAATTTCTTATTTATTATGACCCAATGAACAATTTAAAACCAGTTTAAAAAAAATCGGACCATACTATGAATAGTGACCTTGAACTGTCTTGATCCTATTGTACTAAAACAATAGGTCGTAAATATGGCAAAATATACCTTTTTAGAAACCTTATGAGCAAGCGAACAGATTGGTATATATTTTAAAAATAATTTCAACACTTTTATTGTTTACCCCTGTACAAATTTTCCCCTTGTAAAACACACAAGAACACATTTTTAAAAATGATACCCATGATTTTCGGATTCTCCATGAAATTATGTACTGGAAAAACATTGGTGTGAAAATTGTATGAAAAAAAAACTAGACCAAAACATCAATTACATTTCCCATGTACTACATTTTCACAGTGCAGTCTTAAAATTAATTACCTCTTAAAGAAATGTGGCTATTAAACGCCGTTTTCCCGGCGAGTGCACGCATACCTACACAATGTTTTCATTGAATTCTGCTTTGTCATGATGATATGAACAAAAGTTGCTTTGCATACAGTTTATACCGATGTGAAAGTAAATATAGTCCGCCAGGAGCCATAGTCCGGGCTCCATAGACAACAACGGAATAAAGCGTGAAACTAATGTTATGTGAAAAGTCAACTGAATCGAGTGCCATATTCTTTATCGCTGTAGGCGGACTATGAGTCCAGCGGACTATAAAAAATTCTACACCGGAAGTTATTTGTACACAAAACATGATGCACAAAATTGCTACTAATTTACATCGGCCGGATTCAAAAGAAACTTAGAAAAATTTGTAAACCGCCAATGGCGGTATGGACAGATTGCTTTTTTCCAAAGAATATGTGCAGCTCTGGGGTGTTTAATAAGGCCAAACAATTGTTGTATTGGAGTAACAAGAAATTTTCAAATAGGGTAGGGCGGGTGGCTTTTTTAATAATGCATTACTACATCAAATCATCACACATAGTCTATTCTTTTGACTCTTATTATTGAAAATCTTAAAGATATTAGGTGCCAAAGTTACACCAGAACACAACAAATATTGAGAAAAATTGAGTTAAAAATCAGGGTAAAAACAACTTGAAAAATAAGATTTTTGAAAATCAATAAGAAAAGTAGGGTATGTATACTTTTGTACAGGGCTTGATTTTCAAAATTAGGGTCGGGCGGGTTACTCCAATACAACAATTTTTTTGACCTAATATGGGTGTGCATTGTATATCGTCGTGGTCACGACATACACTGCAAATTTTGTAGAACACATGACGCGTCGGAACGTGTTCTGCATGTGTTCAACAGGTGTTCGGAGAACACTTACAGAACACTTGCAGAACGTGTTCAATTGTAACAGATTTTGAACACCTGCAGAACGTGTCTTAGGTGTTCTGGATGTGTTCTGTAGATGTGCGGGTTTCACAAACAATCGGGTTTCACAAACAACGGGTTTCACAAACAATCGAATACGTATTCGATAGCTTTGCGTGTCCAAATATCTCAAAGCACAGTTGTATTCAAAGGTGGATATGATGCGTGAGCATGGACTTCCAAAATGTACCCTAAACAAGTATTTCCACCGACTAAAAAACATACCCTAAACAAGCATTTTTGTCTGTTTTTGCTACCATAAACAAGTCTTTTGGTCAGTAAACAAGTAATCAATGCATTGTGTTGATAATATACCCTTATTATCTAGCTTTGCTCATGTTGCTTTACTTCCAGATTACAATATTTTTGATGATTTTGATCTCGCGTACATCACAATTTCAGGGTTACGATAAAAACATACCTTTTTTCCATATTTTGCTGTTTTTGACACCCTAATCAATGTACGCGCGTACATCGCTTGTTGGAAAAAAGAGACCCTTTTTACGCGTTTTCTTGTTCACACATCATATCCCCCTTTGAATACGAGTGCCCCCCCCCCCCCGGAAGCACACAGATAAAGTGTGAACGAATACGTATTCGCTGGGACAAAGATTGCTACTTCAGTGATCAAAATCGATTAGGTCTATCAAGATTTAAGGCAATCGGTGAAATTTACCTTTTTATACTTCATGAGGGATTGGTCATGTTATTTCACATTTTAATTTTTGTGTTTTAATTATGTTATTTGTACTTATTGAAACCTACGGTCTGTGCGTCGTGAAAAAAGAATTATCCAAGTTTGTAGTTTTAACCTTTGTACAAATACACCAAATTTATCCCTTTTTTTTTTGGGGGGGGCATAGTGATATTAACCCTCGTATTACCAAAGGGGAGGAGTTACCACCCCAGGTAAACTTTCCCTCGGTGCGCAAAACGTTAAAACTTCCGTTAAGTCTTCCATATAATTATTTCACATCCTCCTGCTAATTTTGGCGAAACAAATGTGGAGGTAGCACCGTCACCGGGGTTAGCGTCGAAGTCGATTGGTGGGGAGTGGTTCTGTTACCTCTACTCCCCATTATTGAAAATGCAGCATTCTGATTGGTCAGTTTACTACCCATTATTCTGCAATAATGAGCCGCTATAAATGCATTTTATTATCATTTATTTTCAGTAATCAGCATGAAAAATACACATAAATAAGGCATATTAACTTAAAACCTATACAAACAAACAGACAAAATAAAATCAAGTAATTGTTTTAGTTAATAGAATAGAAATAAATGTTTTGTAGTATCATCTATGGGCTCATAATGTATCCTCGGGCGGGGAAAATAAAAAATGAGCGCCATTATTTAGTTTTTCCGACCTTGGGCACATTATTCGCCTATAAATGATACTGCATTACCCTTTAGTTATTAATTCATTTGTTTAAATATTGTGTACTGTATGGCTCTAAAATTATATGTTGATTAAAATATTCCTACCTTTTTTATGCAAAATTTCATTTTTTCATTTTATACTCTGATGTGTGTCTGTGGAAATGACCAATTTTGCCAACTTGTGAGCTTTGACGTCATTGTGACGCCATACTAGGTTATGTTGGAAGAAATATAAAACGGTGGACCAATGCTATAAACTGGTACCAACATCGAAATCATCTATTGCTTTATAATAATGAATTATCGGGGTGTTTACCACCCCCACCCACCCCTTAGTAAACCGCGTTATAAAATATATAGACTTGTAAACATATTGTAAAAGTTTGATTTCCTTTGATGTTAACTTGGATATTCTGCAAACAAAATAATTACTAATATATATACATCATTTAAAAAACTCGCCTTTCAGGAACAAATTGATATTTTCTTTGGGAAGTTGTTTGTATAAGCGTTAGTGCCCTCTAAATTGTTTAAATTATGTTAGATTTTATGAATATATTACCCATTTAACTGTTACTTCGTTTGGTATATATTTTAAGCGTGTACATTACTTTAAAAGATAGGAACTATATATCTAATGAGAAATTTAAGAAAAAATAAGAGAAAAATATGGTTGTTATAAAGTTGTATAGACTACTTTTATCCTCCAAAACCTTTTGAGTTATGAAACATTCTAGTTACATTTTAAATATTTTCTGAGCTCAATTTTTGAACAGTTCTAGCCAATATTTATTGTGTGTTGCAACATGCATGCTATTTATTAATTTTTATATAACATGCACTACATGTTTGTGTTCCTTCTAACGTATTTACTCTTGAAATTTATGTGTTTTTTTCTTCAAAAATGAGTTAAAACATATTGGCGACTAATTAAAGATAATTATAAGGAGCCAAATTTGTAAGTATAAGAGGTTGTAATTTTCTGAATTCGTTGGTCATCATGGCCAGTCTGCGCTATATTTTACAACGAACGATAATGCAACAGTGAATGTTTCCCATTGTATACAAATGCAAGGTTTGTAACATAAACACAATGCAATAGACATCGTCTTCATCATCATTAGACATCGTCATCGTCGTCATCATCATCATCATCATTATCATCATCATTATCATCATCATCATCATCATCATCATCATCATCATCATCATCATCATCATCATCATCATCATCATCATCATCGATCAGTAGCATCGATTGTCGTCAAGCTCGATGTTTCCTTATTTCATCGTTATTGCCACCATCATCACCGCCATCGTTATTCTTATCATCGTGGCATCATCGGCATCATCATTTTAAAATAGTAAAACCCCGTAGCTATAGTAATCTCGCCATACCAACATTAGAAATCAACGGGTTTCATTAAGTCGAATATGTATTCGACTCCTTAGAACACAGCGAATCAAACATTTGGGTTTTGACAAACTGTCAAATCACATTCAGTGGCCATTTTGAATAAGAAAACAGTTGTTTCTTGGTATTTTAATACTGTCGTCAGTTAGTAACCATTCATGTCTTTAACATACACCACTTAAAATAGCCATTTCCTTTTATTTCATTTAATTACACGCATTCATAAGTAACTCAAACTTTCAAACGCCGTTTTCTCAGAACTAGCATTTATGCTGATTCGACAGTATGCAGAACCCACGACGATATGTATAGTTCTTAAAGCGGCACTAGCACATTTTCACAAAATTTGAAATTTCTTCAATTTGCTCGCAAATGATAGTCTAGTCCATTGGAAAAATAGAGATACATTTTACATCATACAAATTACATATTCTAAAACAGATAGGGGCATTAATAAGATATAAAGATATGTATAAGGCATAAAGGCATATTATATATATAATATAAGGCATAAAGACATCCAGGTAATTTGTAGGCTAACTTTTAAGTTTTCCATAACTTTAATCAACAAATGTGCATATTACATGAAAAATCATAGACTTGTACTCATTGATATTAAAACCACAAAGGTCACAGACTAGTCAAACAGGGTGCATGGCATGGGAACCATGCATACGGCGTGCGTTTTCTTGTGTTAAACGGCATTTCCGTCGTGTGCTGAATTAATGTCGCAAGCGACATTAATTATAAAATCGTTCGGTTTACCCATAAGGACGCTGATTTGGTCGTAATCATTTCAGGTGAGGGCTAATGTATATGAAAGCTTTACAACCATGCAAAAATATCGATTTTGAACAATCTTGAGGGCGCACTATTTTTCAAATGTGCCAGTGTCTCTTTAAGTGAGCTTTGAGTACCTCCAATACAGGAAGACTGTAAGTGGACTGTTGCATGGACCTGATCCTCATATGCATCTTTACATAGGCACTTACACATCTACATACAGACCTACACACACATGGCCATACGGATCTATACTTAATACACAGTAGACAATGGGAATAGCTAGGTCACTCTAAAAAAAAAGATATGGCAAAATGTTTACCTTTTTGTGAAATGTTGACCTTTTTGACATTTCCCCACCCCCTGTCAGACCCAGGGGAGGATCCTGGGGGAATGAATTCCGTGGTTAGTAGGGGCTTGTCCCCTCCTACAATATACCTAAGTTTGGTTACTCTTGCTCATCTGGAAAAAGATATGGCAAAATGTTTACCTTTTTGTGAAATGTTGACCTTTTTGACATTCCCTACCCCCTGTCAGACCCAGGGGCGGACCCTGGGGAATGAATTACATGGTTAGTAGGGGCTTGTCCCCTCCTACAATATACCTAAGTTTGGTTACTCTAGCGCATCTAGAAAAAAAGATATGGCAAAATGTTTACTTTTTGTGAAATGTTGACCTTTTTGACATTTCCCCACCCTATGTCAGACCCAGGGGAGGACCCTGGGGAATGAATTACATGATTGATAGGGGCTTGTCCCCTACTACAATATACCTAAGTTTGGCTACTCTACTCTAGCTCATCTAGAAAAAAAGATATGGCAAACTGTTTACCTTTTTGTGAACATGTTGACCTTTTTGACATTTTTTTACCCACCCCATGTCAGACCCAGGGGAGGACCCTGGGGGAATGGGAATTACATGATTGATAGGGGCTTGTCCCCTCCTTACAATATACCTAAGTTGGACACTCTACTCTAGCTCATCTAGAAAAAAAGATATGGCAAACTGTTTACCTTTTTGTGAACATGTTGACCTTTTTGACATTTTTTTACCCACCCCATGTCAGACCCAGGGGAGGACCTTGGGGAATGAATTATATCTGTTAGTAGCGGCTTGTCCACTCACTACATCTAACCTAAGGTTGGGCTACCTCTAGCAATCCAGAAAAAAGGCTATGGCAAAAATGTACCTTTGTTGTGAAAGTTTGACCTTTTTTGACAATTTCCTCGACACGCCGTCAGAAGTAAACTCGATTGGAATCGTCAGTGACAAGTAAGGATATACAATTTTAAGGGGGTACTGTGATTAATTAGTTTGTATCCGTTTTAAAATAAAAAAGAGACATCAAATTTCTTGCAAAGATGGGTGATCCTGCACGTAACCGGTTAAGCCAACCGGTTTAGTTGACTAAAGAATCTCAACATTACAGATTATATGAACAGGTTTATTCCGTTCAGGTTTCCGGAATTCATAACATACTTAAAATAGGTAGTAGTCAAATGTTGATCCGATGACGGTCAACTATACACCAAACCACTTGTAGTCATTTTTTGACTACTTTGAAGTCATTGTGTACTAATTTTGTAGGCATATATAAACGGTTATAATTCATAAATTACCTCAAATTAACACAAAAATGACTGACTAGTAGTCAACAAATGTACTACAAAGTGGTGGTTTGTGTATACACCAATCAGATTTCGCACCATTCCAACACCTCACTGGCAGCCATAGGTCTGGGGTGGCATCCTGCTTGAAATTAACCCAATGTGCAGATAAGTGTCGCTTTTGAAATTATACTTAATCAAGTGTAGTACAGGACGTACAAAAGATTTGGGTAGGTTTTGGGTGGAGGCCCCCCAGTAATGGCGATCAGTTCTGACCATCATTTGGCGGTCGGATTTGTCTATAGTTTACCGTTATCAGGGGTCAATTTGACTACATATTTTTAAGTAAGTGTGTCAAGAAAAGTGTCAGATGGGTCAGGTTAAGGAAACTCAAAGGACTGCAGCTGTGGATCAAGAAATGACCCTTAATGTCAAGTGGCGTCTGTATTGTTCGCTTAAACATCGTCACACTTAAAAATGCTCCTTAATTTGCTTTCATTAGCACCAAGAACTTTATACAGACAATCCACGAAGATTGGCTCATAACTGCGAGGCTGCGCAGCCTTGTAAAATGATCCAATTTCTACACTGGAACACCGGCAAGCGTCTTCAATGTCAAGCACCCATCGTAGTTCGTTGTTAAACGCAACTGCTGGTTCCCTGTTGATGTAGCATTTAGTAGTTATTACTACAGGCGGGACAGCTGGAGATTCAAAGAAGAAAATCTTTTAGTAAAGGAGAGAAAAGTGTTATGAGTCGGCCAAGTTTTCACAGAAATACGCACCGTGATTGCAATATTTGGAATAACCAGTTGCATCTCCGCCTAACACACTAGCTTGGATGAGTGGTCCTATACGACAAGACACTTTGCACATATTTCGAAATACGCCGATTTGAATTCTGCTATAAACTAGACAAACCATTTCAGGAGATGCTTAAATCGTCTGCAAGTTTTTCTCGATGAACCTCCAAATCATATTTTTAAAAGATTGTCCTTGGTCTTATGAAAGAACCAATCCGAATAACGTTTCATTAAACTAAAAATGGCTAAATTTGTAATGAAGGTGATTCTGAAAATACGAAAGGGGTTGTCAAAAATGAGGACTTCCTTACAAATACTTAAAAGTGATAACCTACGAGTAAGGTGTGCCTTCAATCAAGTTAATATCTGTTCTTTGTACTCCACTTCTGTTTCCCTGACTGCTTCTCTGTATCTGCACTGTTAAAAATGATCTTAAAATAACGGCGTTTTGACTGTTAACCGGGACTCAAAACGTGCAAATAACTGTAAAAGGGACTCGAAACGTGCAAATGACTGTAAAAAAACGTGGTTTTAACTGTTGTGAGTCCCAGCTGCCAGTCAAATCGCTGTTATTTTAATGAACATTTTTAACAGTGTGTATACTCTTCCTGTGAGTGCCTGCTACTCTGCGTATCTGTCTCATCCGAGATGACAATTGAAACTCTAACCTTGTGATTATATTAAGCAGTAGTGGCGTAACCAGTGGGGGGAGTGTTGCCCCCCCCCCCCACACACACACACACAAATCGTGAAGGGGAGCAAAAAATAGGAAGGGAAAAAGAGAGGAAGAAGGGAAAAGAGAAAGAAAAAGAGGGAAGGGGAAGAGAGAAGAAAAGGGAAAGAAGAGAGAGAAAGAGGAAAGAGAAAGGAAAAGAGAAAAAGAGAGAAGAGAAAGGGAAGGGAAAAGAGAAAAAGAAAGAAAAGTGGAAGAGAAAGGAGGAGGGAGAGGATGAAAGAGAAGGAAATTAAATATTTATTGTATGCCTAGCTTCAAACGAATTTATCGTGAAATTTGTGCTTTGAAACACTACTTTTTCACCTTCTAAGATGGCAAAACCCAGGCTTAAAGGGGCTCCGCCCCCTGGACCCCACCCGCGTACGCCTTCGTGGCAAGACACTCGCACATCAATCATCCCCAAGCTCGTACAGAAATCGGGAAAACCTCTTGAGTCTTCCCCCCCGGAGGGTCAGGTCTGGTTACGCCCCTGTTAGCATTTTTCATTCTTTTTTCTCTTCTCCCTTCCCTTTCTCTTCTCTCTTTTTTCTCTTCTCCTTTCCCCTTTCTCTTCCCTCTTTCTCTCTTATTTCCCCTTTCTTCTCTCTTTCCCTCTTTTTCTTTCTCTTTTTCTCTTCTTCCTCTCTTTTTCCCTTCCCATTTTTTGCTTCCATTTCCGATTCTTTTGCGTCCGACTTTCCCCCGGCCCCTCTGGTTACGCCACTGATATTAGGCCAAAGATCTTATGGGCGTGCACATATATAGATCTTTAGTCAATGGTAGTCACCTCCCGGTGGCGATTACTAAAATGGCTGTAAATGACTCAAACTATAACATTGTGACAAAGCACATACGCAGTAAGGTTGCCTACCATAACAAAATTACCTTTTACTTTTAGGCCTATAAAGAGCACACCGCGTTAATACCCTTATCTCTTGCAGCATCCATTATTATTGGAGTTATACCCCCTCAATTCAAATAAGTTTACCTGCAGTTTATTAAATCAAAATGTCTGATCAATACACCTCTTCACTGAAACTCGTCTTTGTAAGGCGGGACAGCGGGCCTATTCTAAACCCCGAACCCACAGGGGTCCCTTTTAGTCGCCTCTTACGACATGCAGGGATACATCGGACCTATTCTATACGCCACTTCACTGAAACTCGTCTATCTGTCTACATGACATACATATGCATATTTTTTTTTAATTGGCTAATATATTCGCTAAATAGAGCGAGCGCGCAAGCCGATAACAGTTTAATTCTATTTTTCTTAATTCACCCTGTAACCTCATCATGCTTAGCACACGCCGTTTAATACTCACCAGTTGTTACACTTTTAATCTTACTCGTTGACTGGACCGCTCTAGGGCTTTGCTGGTGGCGAGTTATTCTATTTGATGTTGCAATGGATGGCATGGCCTCTGCAGATGATTTAGTAGTGGTACTCTGTACTTTGTCTAATATTAAATGATAACAAGAAAACGTATCGTTAGAATCTCCCGGTGGAAATCTCGCGTGGACCAAACAGCAAACTTATTGTATTTAAATATATCTATGTTGTGGAAATCTGTGAGAGTTTGCTTGTTTTAGACAACAGATAAAGACAAAAAATAAAAAGTCATTTTCTTAACACTTAAGTGCCCAAGGGGGGTTCCATAGTACCCAACATTTGATTTTTTTTTTACGATTTCTCGGTTACGCAATCAAATATTTCAAGGAGTTTTTTGCTAATTGTCTGATTTATGAATACGCTTCTCCTGATACTAAAAAAATTCAATACGCCCACGGCTTCATTAGAATAATTAGGTTGGGTCCCTAGGACCCCCCTTGGGCACTAACGGAAGTGAAAAAATCAAGATATTTTACTAATTAAAAAATTAAAGTAATTAAATCTTGGGATTTATTTGCTTAGATATGTACCTTAGGAGGCAATTAATTAATAATTAATAATATAGGTTTTCCCGGCCAATTTCGCAATTTACGTGTTCCATTTTATAAAAGGGACATTCGTTTTCGTGCGAAATTGAACGATGATGTATATTGTTATTTCAATAAAGCAAAACGCCATTCGATTTCTTTAAAGGAGCATTCAACCACGAATGGTCGGCCAATTGCGTAACTAGCTCAATCGATTGCAATTGGATTAGCTTTGCGATTCAATTCATGTTTTCTATTTCGCCATTGAGATAACAAAATTGAAAAATTTTCTTTTGAATTAGCAATATTTTGCGTTTAATTATATAGTCAGGGGAAAATCATTCCTTCCTCAGCATTTCGGCATTGAACAATATTATATGGCTGATACATAGATGTAATGGAATTAAAATGACCCGATGGTAGCCTTATTGAAAAAAAAAAGCAAAATGTAGACCTTTCTGAAAGGAATGGATCATGATTAAAGATAAAAAGTATTCATTTGAAAGTTTTACATAATCATCCTAATGAGTGTAGCACAAAGATGCTCATAATTAAAACACAGTGAAGATAACTACAGTGATAAGCTGAGTAAAGCAGAGAATGAAACATTAAACTTTTCATTGCAATATGAAACTCATAAACAACTTAACAGAATGAAGTTACAGGCTTTAAAGAGATTTTTATTTGAAAAATGTACATTTTAATTTGATGATTCAAATAATCAAGTGAAATGCAAAAGAAATTTAATCTTGATAACAAATGATAAAATGATATCATTTTGTCAATTATCAAGATCAAATTTGACCCAAAAAGTGTCTTTGAAAGCTGTGAAATTTCACTCTTTTTAGAGTGTAGTCAGGTAGAACCTTCATGTGACCGTAAAGTTGAGTATGGACACAATTTTTTGCTGAAAATGATAGATTAGGGTGTGTAGAATAAGAATCTGCCGGGTGCCACCTGGGCATCCTTGAGCATTTTGAGAAATCCAAGATGGCGTCGACATAAATGATAATTATCTATTCAACCCTATATTATCAAACTATGGAGTTACTAGATATACTATATGATCCAATGAACAAGTGTATGGCACTTGTAACATTAAGTCATACTTCAAATTCAAAATGGAAGCCAAATCCAATAATTTTAAAATATGCCATATACCTGCGATAAAAATAGACGAGAAGTACTTAGGTTATGTTGCTAGACACAATTAAATGTATTTCTGATACTTTTAAAATTGTAACATGACGTCAATCAATATGGCAGCCAAAACGTGAACATCTTCAAAAAAACATTCTTATTCTACACACACTTATCTATCATTTTCATCAGAAAAATTGTGTCCATACTCAATTTTACGGTCAGGGCATAAGTTGGACCATGGCTACCTGACAAGTGGGCCCTGTAGTCACTCCAAAAGAGTGAAATTCACTCTTTTGCATTTAGAGAGAAAATAGCCGGCATCAAGACAAAATGTTCAAAAAGTTTGAAAACACGTTTGAAATTGGTCCAGCCGTTTGGATAGTGGAATAAAAAATGTGCACTAAATTGGCCCATAAAATTAATTAATGTGGTCACTAGACGTTTTTGCTCAAAACATCAGAAGAAAATATTTCATGGGCAAAAAAGAAACATAGTACTTTCATCTGATATGAAAATCTCAAGTTTGATGGAGTGAAGTGGGTGACGAGGAAATTATATCGGATCACCCACCTTTAAGGGAGGGGTATGGGGTCTGAAGCAGTGAACTTTGAAGTGATTTTTCTTAATTTTCCTAAATAGTGGTATATACATGTTACACATCACATTGTAGCCCATGTCACAAAGTTTTACAATTCATGTCAATTTTTGCTCTGGTTGTCATGGTAACCACGTAAGGCCTCTGATTGGCTAAACACTAGAACTGACGTAACTAAAAACTAAACAAGCTACTGGGACGAAACTTGGGTGGTATGTGCAGGGGGTAAATACGCAGTGAACCATGAAGCCGGATTTTTGATACCGTTGCCATGGCAACCGGCAATCGACCAATCACATAATTTCATGGCGTAATTGAATTTGGAACACAATTTGAAAATCGGGCTTCATGGTTCACTCGCCCTATTTGTGCTGAATATGTGTGCCAAATTTCATGTGCATAGCATGTATCGTTCTTTAGTTACGTTCGTTTCGTTTTGGTTGTTTGCGTATTTTAACGAAACGAGTTATAGACTCGAAACATTTAAACAAAATTGAGGGCGCTTTTGATGTGAAATATGGATTTTTTTAAAATTTCATTTATACTGAATTATCATAATTATTAATGAAAGAATCATCGAAATCGGTGTATCCAATGTCCTGTAATTAATTTTTTAAAATAATTTACTTAAATATCGCAGGGTGAGAAAACAATAAAATACATAAAAAAATCACTTACCCAGTACATTTAATTACTTTAAATTATGGACAAAATAATATGAGTATTTATTCACTTCGACTTAGCCAAAATAAATGCGTTAAATGGCGTATAAATAATATCTTTAAAAAATATCTTAAATATAACCCATTTAAATTTTTCACGTGATAAAGTATAGGAGACTATGCGTTTTTGGCAAATTTTGTGTACACTGCTTCACCTTGATCAGCCATATCTCGGGAACCGAATGTCCAATTGCGATCGAATAAAAAGCATTTTGTGGATTACAATCTACACAATTAAGCCATTGCATTATCTCATTTTCGTAAATGGAACAATTTTTCACCAAAGTCAGACCCCATACCCCCCTTAACCTATTTTTTCAGTTACATTACTGTACATGACGAATTAAATTCGCCGGAAAAATATAGGCCTATAATTATATGTGTGTCCTGAAGATATGGAATTTCCTAAAATTTGTTTTGACATGTTTTACCAAAATAGATATTTTACTGATTTTGTCATTAGGTCTATTAAACCTAAACGTATATTGTAGGTCTATAACGTAACGTAATTAAATGCATAATCGCCAATTAGAATAGCAATCCACGAAAATGAAAATCAACCGTACATTGTTTCGCACCGTTCTTGTTTACGTATAGCGAAAAAAGTTGACGATTTTCGAAATAAATGCGAAATGGCGAAATTGAAAGCATAAAGACGAACTTGCATTACCATAGGCTAACGGTAATATGCTGTACAACGAAATTGATTGACGAAAAATGGAATAGAGTGCTCATAGTACGAAATTGTACTTAGGATTTAGACCGATAAGCCCAAAACGTACGAAATTGATTGCAAAATTATTTTTTGGGTTGATAAAAGTGCCAAATTGGCCGGGAAAACCTATACTTAAATCGAATAACCTTTTATATGCTGATAGCATCAATTTTAATTTTGTCATGACATGCTCTTAACTGTGTAGGTCTATGGGAAAACCAAGGTAATTTTGAAGTTTCTGAGAAAAATACAGATGGTATAAATTTGGCTATATTTTGCAATGATTATTTTAATTGGTTATTCTAGAGTAGATATAATGAATTATTTGGTTCAAAACCTTATATTGGAGTTGCTGAGGATGGAAATGTGCGAACTACTCTTTTTCGGAGAGTGACAATTTCAATTGGCCATAGGTCATAGGTCAAAGTTCGGATTTTCATTTTTATTGTGGGTATGTGGTTCTTATATGACCCTCAATTACTTATGTTAGTGTCATGATCAAACTCCCATGGGAAAGTGGTTACCTGGGTTGGGTCCCTAGGAACCCCCCCCCCCCTT
The DNA here is from genome assembly GCA_023653785.1 of Ophioderma brevispina. Taxonomy (NCBI): domain Eukaryota; kingdom Metazoa; phylum Echinodermata; class Ophiuroidea; order Amphilepidida; family Ophiodermatidae; genus Ophioderma; species Ophioderma brevispina. The sequence continues at coordinate 201,207 of JAMKCH010005185.1, read as the reverse complement.
GGGTACTAACGGAAGTTTTTTAGCTTGGGCACTTAAGTGTTAATGTATTCATTCCAAAATTCGTATGAAATTTGCGTTGCGTATGTTGAATGATGGCAGTCTCATTTCGTTGTTTTTAAGCCATAAAGATTGGAAAATTCGGTTGAAGATTACCTTGAAAATGCCAATGACGTAGTTTGGTTGTCTTGTTTTTCAGCGTCAACATTCTGTGCACGGCATCAAAATTGATTAAACTTGGATTGTGCTTTAATCAAAGTGGTTATCTGCTGTTACTGTGGATAATATTTTTTATTGGAATGGGTAACCCATACTTTTGGACATTTATCTATATATTATGATTGTTTGTCTTTGGAGCCGTAGGCTTGTTGAGCGTATCCAGACAAAATGATTCACAAGTAAACAAGGTCTTCGTGCACAAAACTGATCATGGCAGACGAGATTAGGAAAAAATTTGAAAGGTCTAAGTGGAAACTAGGACAGTGACGATGAAGTCAATGATGCCACGGAAACTAAACAGTCCGACGGAGAAGAGAAAAACGGAGCGTCAGCTCAAGAATCTCCAGCATCACTTGCTGCATTGACAAAAAAGGTGCAAATGAATAGATGAGGAAAATGCGAAAGGAAGCGATAGAGATGCGAAAGTAAGAGGAGAAAGAAGACAGCGGCGATAAGAAAAACAGAAAGAAAAACGAGGACGACAAGAAGAAAATCGAACTGTGAAAGAAAGAAACTGAAAAAAGAGCAAAAGGAAAAAAAAGAGAGGATAAAAATGAAGAAGAACTGGTTAGAATTATCTTAACATAAACATAAAAGAAAGTGAAGGGAATAGGCAAGCGCTAGAAGAAACATAAATGATAAAGTTTAAAAGATTAGGCCATGCTTGTTACGTGGTAATATTAAGACTTTTTCTGTTAATTCTATTAAGTAAAGTAATTTTCTGTACATCTGCTGTACTTAAGTTTGTAGAAATAATTCGTAGTAATTTGTGATTTCTTAGCCCCGTATCATTTTACCTCCTTGTCCTTGTCTTTAGTGCTTTATCGTGTCTGACTTGTCTGTCAACACATAGTGTCTACTGGTATGGTTCACTTTTATATACAGGTTTTCATTTGCTCTCTTCTAACGTTCTTCCTTTTTCAACCTACCTCATCAAACCCATCTCTCAAGTTTCCACTCTCTCCTCACACCCACAACACTCTCTTCTCTCTCTCTCTCTCGTCGCTCGCTCTATCTATTTATTCTCTTACAACCACCTCGCCCTATTATTTCCTTTTGACTATTCTTTTGTAGGCCATTTGACCGCTATTCTAAGAACTGCCCATTTAACCACCAGCTTCAGACGAAAAGGACTTCCGCGCATCCATTAATTGCATTTTTCACCAACACTAAATTGAACATCATCAAACTAATTCCCTTTGCAGCAATCCGTTACTCACAGACCCATATCATCTCAAACATGTGAAAACCCATCCTTCACACACACCCACAAATAAATCTGGTTCTGACTCACCTATCACACTGACGAAGCTTTAACACCACAATAAAAACCATACAAGCAACGATCATTTTACCATATGACATTTCAAAGCCTCCGTTAGTATCACAACAAAAAAAATTTTTTTCATATGAAGAAATCACTAAACTACCTTGATCACCTCAACCAATCTTTCTCTGTCTTAGCTTTTCAGAACATGGCTTACTGACACAGTCACCACACACGTTAATGGCTACACTTACATTCCAGGAGCACTCATGGCCAGGGAAGGGGAGATCAGTCTTTACAAAAAAATCACCTCTCATACAAAATCATCGCCAACCCCCAACACCCAGAACCAGAGAATTTACTCACTTTAGCGAACTCAACCATTAACACCAACAATTAGACCCAAACACATAACTGTCGGAGTTACTTATAGACTGCATGAATACACAATGCCAATTTTAACAATAGCTTCGAGCAAGCTCTCACTGAACTAAATAAAAACCAACAGTGATGTCTATATTGGCGGTGACTTAATTCAACTTCTCAATTATTCCACTCATCCACACATTATGACTTATAACACATCACTTGCAAACTCTTATATCCCTAAACTGAAAAGACCTACAAGAATTACGCATAAAACAGCCACGACTCATTGATAACATTATCACCAACCCACTGACACAGGCTCCACACAAGGGTATTTGTCACTGACACTAAAGATCACTTCCCAATATTCCTCATTACATCACTTAGCATAAGCATGCCACAAAAACAAACAATCACACTAAAATGAATAAGCTCACAAAATTCGCACATTTTAACCGTAGACTCAACACTGAATCATGGGAAAACATATACTCACAGAAAATGACCAAACATAGCGTACAGCCAACTTCATTAAACTATACAAAGCATTACAACGAATCATTCCCTTACACAAAAGAAGACCTTAAAAAATGCTAACCATAAACAGCCTGGATGACAACAGGCATTTCCAAGTCCAATCAAACACAAGACAGCCTTATAAAAAAAAAGACATGAAGAAAAAACACACAGCAACCAAACAACAATACAAAAAATACAAAAACAAATTAATCACCTTATTCGTATTGCCAGAAAAAAACACCAACACAGAACAAATTCAGAAACTCAAAATGATCTCACCAAACCCGGACATTCCCCAACATTCTAGGTAGGAAGTTATCCACTAAACAACCCCTGCCGTTCATCATAATAATAAGAAGACCAACTGACCCGCTTGACATGCTATGCCTTAGCGATACTTCCCTAACGGGAAAAAACTTGCTAACAAAATTCCACCTTCCATTAACCCATTTAAACAAAAACAACTTAAAAAAACACATTCCTTCAATTTTTCGGAATCAAGTCACTCGTAGATGAAAAATGCAACAAAATCCGCCACCTACTAAAACCTGGTAAAAGTGTGAGTACCGACAAGATAGATATGGGATGACAACAACATCATCTGATAACATCTCTCGCCTCTGATGCAACATATTTAACCAATCACTTCTCACCGGAACTTTCCAAGATCACCTCAAATTAGCAAAGTCATTCCAATTTACAAAAACAAAGATTGACTAACATGCAAATACAGGACCCATTCCAGTTCTTCCATCTTTTCAAAACATACTTGAAAAAATCCATGTTCACACGTCTGTCTACATTCTCAAATAACCACAACATTCTTGTCGATGAACAATACGGTTTTCAGGGCCCAAAAACGCTCAACTTACATGGCACTCCTTGAACTAACAACTAACCTCAACTTGCCACTAAAATAAACTCCACTACCATGGGGGTATGCCTGGTCTCTCCAAGGCTTTGAACTATTTGATCACAACATTTCTTCTTCACACAGCTTTTCTTACGCGTGTGTTGGAGTCGCCTTGGAGTGGTTCAGGAGCTATCTTACTAACCGCTCACAATAAGTCTACGTACAGCTCCATCGCATAATCAATCAAAACCTATCACAGTTGGAGTCCTCAAGGCTCAATCTGGGACCCACTACTTTCATCATTTAACATGAATGACATACACCAAATCTCTAACACACTAAAAACTAATCTTATTGCAAGATGACACAAACATTTTTCTCTCAACCTATAATAGTCAACTGCACTTTTTAACAACATTGATCATTGAACTCGCCAAAATCACTGGACTGGTTTCGGGCTAACTTTCTAACAAACTTTCTCTCAATGTTTCAAAAACATAACTACATGCTTTTCTCTACACACAATAACAATCACAATCAAATATAACAATAGAAACCAGACATTCACCAGGTTACATTTCAACCAAATTCTTGGCATTACAATCGACGACAAACTTACATGGAACGAAAAAATTCAACTCTGTCAATACCAAGGTCTCACGCAATTGGTACAAGCTACAGAGTTAAACACCAGCTTCCAGGCTACACCTTAAAATCATTTTACACACACTAGTTCTCCCATACATTAGCTACTGTAACATCATTTGGGCTGCAAACTATCATTCACGGCTCCCCAAACTAAACATCACAACAGAAAGGCAATTCGCACTAATCCACAAACTAACCCATAGACTCACACTTTGCCATTATGTCACTCCAATGAAAAAACACTTAAATTAGAGCACCTCTTCATGGTTTGCCTATCACAACAATCATTTAGCTCCGATTCAGCAATTACTTTACCACAAAAACAGACAAATCCACAGCTAGAACACCAGACAAGCTGACAAACTTAATCTTCCCCTCCCCAAAATCAACCTATTGAAAAGGCACTTTATCAGTATCACGGCCGAAAAACTTTGAATGATCTCCCAGAATCTATCGCAACAATTACAAACAAAAATACTTTCAAAGCTCAACTGAAAAAACACATTCATCAACAAGTACAATTATTAGTAAAGGACCCCCCGTGTCCTGATTGCGTCTCCTCATTCATTCGTCATATCATGTCGTTCGATTCTCCTACTTCGTTCTTCAACCGCTACCTCGTCAACCGCGGCTTCCGAAGTGTGGGCAATAGTATTAAATACCTCGCAAGATATGTTGAAAAGTCTGTCTTTCTGTCCAATTCCTGTATCTGTATTCCCGTTAAGTGTTTGTTGAGCTTAGCGATATTGTTTGTTTTCTTGTATGTATATATTTTACATATGTAATATTTTACATCATCCCTATTTGTGTCATTATTGTAATTCTGTAATATTGTAATTGATATAATGTATTTATGGATCACAGGGCCCGTAATAAAACATAGCCTATGCGGTTGTCCATATGGTCATAGCATAATCATGCTCCGCACCTGTTCGTATGTAGTACAGTTTTATAACTGATTCAACATGTATTATGTATTATTATATAATTATACGTATTATACATTTCTGTAACGTACGATATGATATGTTGAATAAATAAATTGATTGAAATGAATTGAATGCCATTGTGAGATGAAGATATTGAGCACTGCCTTACCACGTTTGAACATGTTGCTCAAAGGCTATGGTGAGTAGGGAGAATTGGGTAGTGAAAACTGACCCCCCATATAACTGACAAAGCACGAGCAGCATTATAATACAATGGATAAAAACCTAGTGGACAGTAGGCCGCGACGTCTTGACGCACTGATCATGCCAGGGGTGGCTACACTCGATATTAGTAACCGATTGACATTTAAAACAGTATTATTGAAATCCCCCAAAATGTGTTATCTGTAAAACTGTCTGATGTGAAAAAATTCTATTAAAAAATTCTTAAATCTGTTGTTCAACTACCCCTTTTCCTTTCAGGCTAAGGTCACAGTTCGTAAAGGGTTAATTGTGTCCTAAGTCCATAGTGATATGTTCGGAAGAGACTGGTCAATCAAGTAGTGTAGTGATATACACGCTAGATATCATAAATAACTCGCACTGTAAGAATCATTCCATAAAAAGTGGTAACATTATTTTATTCCAACTTCATGAACAACAGTGTAGAAGCAATCTTGATAAGCATGCAAGGCATTTTACTAGTAGTCTTTGTATATCTTAATTAACTGGTTTTTTTTATCTTTTTATAAGCTATATTACTGTTTTTTTTTGCAACAACCCATCTACACGGAGTAATTCTGTTGCAAGGTGCTCAAAGGAGGTCTTTTGCAAGCTTGTTGCAAGAGAATGTACACCGTGTAGAATGAGCTTTTAAGGGGTATCGGTCACTGATATTGTTCCTATTTGCTTTTGGTTGGTCATGGGCATTTAAATGAAAGGGCGGAAGACTGCCTGAACTGCCTTGATCCGGGACAGGGTTTATGTAGAAGTTGCTGAGGTCCATGGATGCCAGTTGGTGTGAAACCCTATACAGCAATGTTAGACGAGCAGCGAGTCTTTTTTCGTCTAATGATTTTCATTCCGGATGTTTCACCATTGCCAAAAATTATCAGTTCATATAATTCTGTCGTCAATTCTTAATTCTTTCACTTTCTTTTCCTTTCCTTTCCTTTCCATTCTACTGTTCAACTTCTTCCCTTTGTCTAATAGTCGGACTGAGTAACTGTTGTCCTGTAAATGTCTAATGTCCTGTTCGTACTGTTCGTGTATGTGCGTTCTGTTCTTGTTTTTTGTTGCAAATTAGCTCCATATATAGCAATATATGTGTAATTTTAGAGAGGTCATTGCACCCCACGCCTTGCGTTTAGCAGTGACCTCGTTCACCACTGGTACAGCAGTTATGACATTATTACTCTGCTATTATATATTTTCTATAGAGTATCATTGTCTTATTTATTTTAATTCCTTCATAATTAAATTATCATCCTGATATAAAATATTTCTCTAAATATCACATTTATCTTATTGTACTACATTTCCTCATAATTATTTAAAATTGTATTTTGCTGTATTCTATAATTATTTACAATTGTATTTTGCTGTATTATGTGATGAACAAATAAATATTGATTGATTGATTGATTGATTGATTGATTACTAAATCTGCTGTTATCATTCGTAACAAACCTGGCTGCTCATTTCTGGATAGATTCCACGACATCGGTTTAAACTTGTTCCCCAGGGAAGCCCCAGGGTTTCATTAACATTTGTATAAATTGTTTTGTTGATGTATTTATTCCAGTACAATCTATTGTTGAATAATATAATAATCCCAGATAAGTGTGATCTTAGCCACCCATTTTGTAGATGGTAACCTGTACCTGAAACTAAACTTTGAGCGTAATGTGCATAGAGAAGCACTTTTGGTGTTAAATTTCATAAGCCACTGGTTTTGCCAGATACAGAGAGAATTGATGTCAGATTGCAGAGCATTTGCATCCTCGGAGGTATTGATTTCACTATACATTATATACTCATCTGCTAAAGTAAAATGTATATGAGAAACATTGCTGGGCCAAGTACTGTCCCTGAGGCGCACCAGATGTCACGGAAATTATATCTGAGCGGGCAACTGGTGAAAATGGAATACAGCCATCTGGAAGAAGTAAAACGAAGAATTCAAGCTAGTACAATCTCTGACTTGTAAACATTGAGGCTCAATCCTTCCTCAATAGTCTAGATCTGCATGACTTGAAACAACTAGTTGTTGGCCCAACTAACATCGGGAACCACACTCTGGATGTACTAATAACTTGGAAGCAAGACAATTTTGTGAGCCATATTTCAACTCATAGTCACTAGCCGTCAAGTGCTTCATCAAAATCAACAGACCTGAACCATGTATTAAAACAATGCAGACTCGGAAATTCGCAACATCAAAAGAGACATCTTCCACTCTGATATACGATCTGCACTTCTTCGTTGCCTTCAGATGCTGACTGTGATTCTTTAATAATGAATATAATAATCAATCAATAAATTTGATCAAAACAAAAGTGCAGGTCATGATAACATAGCTAACTTTATCGCGAATGAACTCGTTCAGCCTCTTACTGCAATATTTAACCTATCGATATCTACTGGTAATGTCCCTGATCAATTAAAAATGGCAAAAGTAATTCCAATCTATAAAAAAGATAACGCAGAAACATTCTCAAATTATCGTCCAGTATCAGTTTTGCCACGTTTCTCTAAAATCTTAGAAAGATTAGTCTTCAACAGATGTATTGATTTTATTGATAATAATAGTATTCTAAATGTCAAACAGTTTGGATTTAGAGCTAACCGTTCGACATATATGGCGATTATGCAACTTGTTGATAAAATAAACAGTGCAGTTGAAAATAATAAATCTACAATTGGAGTGTATCTAGACCTTTCAAAGGCTTTTGATTCTATAGACCATAATATACTATTCTATAAGCTACAACATTATGGATTCAGAGGAATGGTATACGACTGGTTCAAAAACTACTTAGAAAATAGGAAACAATATGTGAATTATAACTCTACCAAATCTGAACCTAAGAATATAATATGCGGAGTCCCACAAGGATCAATATTAGGACCTTTACTCTTTATTCTTTATATCAATGATATTACAAATACTTCAACTGTATTTTATTTGTTTAATCGTATATGTTAAATATACAGTTCTGATGCTATCCGCTAGGAAAGCGAACGACACCTTTCGAACCTAACACCCTTCTATCGACCCTGCTTGATAGCTCAGTCGGTTAGAGCGTCGTGCATGTAATACGAAGGTCGCCTGTTCGAATCCGGCCAAGCGCACATGGGTTTTTTTTTTTCAACACTATCGTGCGCTGGCCATCTCCAGGGAAAGATTAATAAATAATGCTATCCGCTAGGAAAGCGAAGGACACCTTTCGAACCTAACACCTATAGATGATATCTATCGCTCTTCTACCGACCCTGCTATTATATGCAGAAGGGTGGGAAATTTTGCGTATTCCGCAATACGCGTCCGTGCTATGCGGCGCGCGAGCAAGAGATCGATACAATGACGTATACCCATGGTATCTTCTATCCATTGTAAAATGACTGCCCACGTGAGTTGCTTTCGCAAGCAGAATGCGTTTTTAATTTCTCGATTTGAGCCTCATAAATTGTTGGAATTTGATCATAAGAACCCAGATGAAGTAATTTGACTTGGTGCAGAAGCAGTGTGAAGAATACGAGATGAAACGCTTGTGTTTTGGAATAAGGCTATATTTTGTAGCAAAGCGGGCCCGAAAATGGGACAACATTTGGACAAAATGGCGATTTTCTCTGTGTTCACTTTCTGCGATAATTCGTGATTTTTGGTTCCTAGTTACTCGAAATTCATATCAGCAACATACAAGAAATGAAATGCATCGTATAGAGCATATCAAAATCTAGGGTGGGTATTTTTTAGTTTTGAATTTCTTGTTAAAAGTCGTGATTTATATCCAACTTTGAACAATCTTGGCGTTGCCGGCTCCAAATTGACACATGCGGATTTTGGGTTTTTTTGGCAAGTAATATGAAAAATAGTGCACGGGAAATACCGACCCTAGAACTGACTCTGGAATTAAAAAACGAACAAGGCACATTTTTATACTATTTCTATATTTTTATAGGGACCCCCCCCCAAAAAAAGAGTGAAAATCACCATTTTTCATGATTTTCTCAAAAATACATGTTTTTGAGAAAAAAGATTATCATATTTGGATTTCTTGAGTCGTTTCCTTCTCAAATATGTGTACCTTTATAGAATATTATGTTGGAACAATAATTAAGTAGATACGGCAAAAACAGTTCCTTAACCCACCTTGACTTATTTTCAAATGATTTTTATGAGTAATGAGGACGTATAATACGGAGTTACTCACCAGTTGTTACCCTGTTAACCTTACTCGTTGACTTGACCATTGTCCTGATGATAGTTGAGGAGTGCGCTACTGACTGTGCTGCGGAGATTTCCTGGTGGCGAGTTGTGACAAGGTTCCCAATAGGTGTTGATGTTGCTTGAGATGTAGGTTGGATTGGAGTTATGGCCTCTGTAGATGATTTAGCAGTGGTATCCTGTACTTTGTCTGATAATAAATGTTAACAGGAAAAGGTATCATTAGAATTTTCCGGTCTCATAGCACGTGGAGCAAACAACAAACGATTCTATTTAAAAATTGGTAATCGCCGATGGCGGTGTGGACGGATTGTGGACACATTTTATTATCTCGATTCATTCCAAAATGTTTTCTGTTCTTACAAAATGTCCATATTAACACTAAAGTGCCCAAGCTAAAACAACTTCCGTTAGTGCCCGGGGGGGATCCTAGGGACCAAACCTAGATAACCACTTTCCCATTAGAGTTTGATCATGACACTAACACAAGTAAATGGGGGTCACGTAAGAACAATATACCCACAATAAAAATGAAAATCCGAACTTGACCTATGACCTATGGCCAATTGAAATTGTCACTCTCCGAAAAAGAGTGGTTCGCACATTTCCACCCTCAGCAACTCCAATACAATGTTTGAACCAGAATAATTCATTATATCTACTCTAGAATAACCAATTAAAATAATCATGCAAAATATAGCCAAATTTATACCATCTTGGATTTTTCTCAGAAACTTCAAAATCACCTTGATTTTCCCATAGACTTACACAGTTAAGAGCACGGTCATGACAAAATTAAAATTGATGCTATCAGCATATAAAAGGTTATTTGATTTAAGTATTATTTATTATTAATTATTAATTAATTGCCTCCTAAGGTAATCCCAAGATTTAATTACTTTAATTTTTTAATTAGTAAAATATCTTGATTTTTTCACTTCCGTTAGCGCCCAAGGGGGCGGGGGTTCCTAGGGACCCAACCCAATTATTCTAATGAAGCCGTGGGCGGATTTAATTTTTTTTAGTATCAGGAGAAGCGTATTCATAAATCAGACAATTAGCAAAAAACATCCTTGAAAAATTTAATTGCGTAACCGAGAAATCGCAAAAAAAAATCAAATGTTGGGTACTATGGACCCCCCCTTGGGCACTTAAGTGTTAAGTACCTAATTTGCGTATTTGCTCTGATTGGCTAAACCTTTGTTAGAAGTCAGTGATTGGCTAACAACAAAACTAAATTTCAGGTAGAAGCTAATGATGAATTTTCATTAAACTTGGTGAGTAGTGATGACACAAGTATATTATCCATGTTGTATGTCTTTACCTAATGTGCATATAGTAGGGTTCAAAATTAAAGTCCCATTCTAGAAGTTTGGGGAAGAAGGTTGAAGGTGTTTTCTTGTATTTTCAAGGGTGCTGAACAAGATTGTTTTGGTCCAACCTCTAGGAAATGTGGGGAACTCTCGCTAGAGGGCGTTTTCCAAAATTTCAGAAAATGGCATATTAAAGCTAAAAACAGCTATCTTAGAGTTAATATGAAATAAATTTTGGGGTATTTCTTAATGCTAATTATTGTGTAATGCTATTCCAATAATTAAAATTTATGATAAGTACCCCTAGAGGGCGTTGTTTTCAAAATAGCTGCCTAAATTCCAAAAAATGGCATATTAAAACTAAAAACACCTAAGAGTTAATATGAAATCAATTTTGGGGCATTTCTTAATGCTAATTATTATGTAATGCTATTCCAAATATTAGAATTTATGATAAGTACCCCTAGAGAGCGCGTTTTCAAAATGGCTGCAAACATTCCATATAATGGCCTTTTGGGGGCTGTTTTCATTTCATTTCATTCTCATATTTTGGGACCGTTATCAATTAATTATTGAATAAGAGTATAAATGAAAGTGAAGATGTTTGAAGGCATTTGTTTACATTTTCAAGGATGCTGAACAAAGTTATTTTGGTCCAACCTCTGGGAAATGTGGGGAACCCTCGCTAGAGGGCGTTTTTCAAAATGGCCGCCAAAATTCCAGAAAACGATATATTTAAGCTAGAAACGGCTATCTGAGAATCCAAATGAAATAAATTTTGGGGTATTTCTGAATGCTCTCTATTATATAATGATATTTAAATAATTAGGATTTATGATAGGTTCTTTCAGAGGGCGTTTTTTTTTCCAAAATGGCTCCCCATCAAGCTTACAAAAAATGCCATATTAAAACTAAAAACACCTAAGAGTTAATATGAAATCAATTTTTGGGGTATTTCTTAATGCTAATTATTGTGTAGTGTAATGTTATTCCAAATATTAGAATTTATGATAAGTACCCCTAGAGGGCGCTTTTTCAAAATGGCTGCAAACATTCCATATAATGGCCTTGGGGGGGGGCTGTTTTCATTTCACTTCATTCTCATATTTTGGGACCGTTATCAATTAATTATTGAATAAGAGTATAAATGAAAGTGAAGATGTTTGAAGGCATTTTTATTACATTTTCAATGATGCTGAACAATGTTATTTTGGTCCAACTTCTGGGAAATGTGGGGAACCCTCGCTAGAGGGCGTTTTTCAAAATAGCCGCCAAAATTCCAGAAAACGATATATTTAAGCTAGAAACGGCTATCTGAGAATCCAAATGAAATAAATTTTGGGGTATTTCTGAATGCTCTCTATTATATAATGATATTTAAATAATTAGGATTTATGATAGGTACCTTCAGAGGGCGTTTTTCAAAATGGCCTCCAAAATTAAAAAAAATGCCATATTAAAACTAAAAACACCTAAGAGTTAATATGAAATCAATTTTTGGGGTATTTCTTAATGCTAATTATTATGTAATGCTATTCCAAATATTAGAATTTAATGATAAGTACCCCTAGAGGGCGCTTTTTCAAAATGGCTGCAAACATTCCATATAATGGCCTTTTGGGGGCTGTTTTCATTTCATTTCATCTCATATTTATTCAGTCATATCAACATATGCACATTAAATTCACATAAAATACAATTAAAAACATACTATAATTAAAAATTAAAAATGTTTTAAAAAGAAACAATAAGGGAGCGGTCATTATTTATGCCGGGAGGGGGGTGGAGGATTTCAACTTTTTTTCAGCAAAAATTTTCGCGTTCCCCCCTCGCTTCCGTTCAAAAATTTCACACTCTCCCCTATATCATGCTGACTTCCCCATTTAAAAGTTCATGTTCCCCTCTCTCTTGTTGATGAAAAATTTCACGTTCCCCCTCTCTCTTACAAAAATATTTCGGGTTCCCCCTCAAATCCTCCATTCCCTCCCCCCGGCGTAAATAATGACCCCTCCCTAACAAAGCATGTTGATGAGACCAAGGATAGCCCAAAAAGCCACAAGAGCTTATTTCCATTGGGGTCCTTACAAAAGGACAAACAGAAAACAAAGCAAAACAGATACACCACTAGCTTTTCAAGGAATGGCGCCCCTTCTCTCGATCTTGTTTTCATGACAAGATGAGAGTTTACTTATTTTTTGAAGTGGGCATAGCTGTTGAACGATTTAATAGTGCCTGGAAGAGAGTTCCATGCCTTTATCGCAGTGAATTGAAAAGTCTTGCTGCCAAACTGCCCCGAACCCTAGGAACCACAAAATTAAGGTGGCTATCCCTGGTATAACGATACCTTTCTGAGACTTTTACAAAAAAGATCACTCAGATACTTTGTCGAGATGTTATTATAAATTTTTCAGACATGGTTAAGCTTCAATTGCGTGACCCTATCTTCAAAATTTAGAAGCCCTAATTTATCAAGTTCATCCTGGCCCACATGTGTTCTTGAGTCCAGACCAAGTACAAATCTGACAATCTTATTTTGCATGACCTGTAGTTTATTCTGGAGTTTTTAGAAAGGCCAGAAAACCAGGATGAACAACAATATTCATTCAATTATTATCAAATTCAAATATAAATCAAAGTGAAGATTTTTAAAGATGTTTTTTATATTTTCAGGGATACTGAACAAGATTTTTTAGGTCCAACGTCTGGGAAATGTAGATTCTCAAAATGGCCGCCAAAATTCCAGAAATGACATAATTATTGAAGCTAAAAACAGCTATCTAAGAGTAAAAAATTATATCAATTAATTATTATCAAATACAAGCATAAATCAAAGTGCAGATGTTTGAAAGTATTTGTTGATATTTTCAAGGATGCTGAACAAGATTGTTTTGGTCCAACATCTGAGAAATGTGGGGAAATCTCGATGATAGAACGCGTTTTCAAAATGGCCGGCAAAAAATTCAAGAAAACAGCATATTAACGTATGTTAACAGCTATCTGAGAATCAAAATGAAATTATTTTTGGGTTGTTTCTTTATGTTATTTATTGTTTAATGCTATTTTAACCACAAGGATTATAGTTAAATGCCACTAGAGGGCGCTTTTTTCAAAATGGCTGCCAGAAAATGACATATTAAAGATAAAACAGCCAACTAAGATTCAAAATGAAATCAATTTTGGGTGTTTTATTGCTAATTATTTATTCTGCTATTCTAGCAATTTTAATAATATGTTAAGTACAACTAGAGGTTTTATTTTTCAAAATGGCAACCAAAATTCCATATAAGAGCCTTTTTGGGGGCCCGTTATCAATGCATTATTGACAAATACAAGTATAAATCAAAGTGAAGGTGTTTGAAGGTAAGTTTGCTTATATTTTCAGTTGGTGACATTTTTGCCAGAGAGCGCTTTTCAAAAGGGCAATCAAATTACAGAAATGGTTTATTAAGCTAAATATAGCCATCTAAGAGTAAACATGATATAATTTTTTCTTAATTATATTTGTTGTATATTTAGAAGTGAGCTTTTTTGAAATGGCTGCCAAAATTTAACATTAAAGTCTTTTTTTTACATTTCAGAATTTAAATATAGTACATTTTATATAATTAAATTGGGTCATCCCCTTAATACATATTTTGATTTCGGCCTAATTGAAGGGAGATATATTTTGAGAGTTATCCACATTTCCCAAACGTTGGACCTAGAAAATTTTGTTCAGTATCCTTGAAAATCTAAAAAAACATCTTCACTTTGATTTATATTTTAATTTGATAATTTGAAACACCCCCAAAAGGCTATTATATGGAATTTTGGCATCCATTTTGAAAAAGCGCCCTCCAGGGATACTTAACATAAATTCTAAAATCTGGAATAGCATAATACAATAACTAGCATTAAGAAACGTCGAAATTTGATTTCATTTGAACTCTTACATTGCTGTTTTAGGTTTAATATGCAATTTTCTGGAATTTTGGCGACTATTTTGAAAAAGCGCCCTCTAAAGGTATATATCATATACCCCAAAATTGATTTCATTTAGATTCTCAGATATCTATTTCTAGCTTAAATATAACATTTTCCGGAATTTTGGCGACCATTTTGAAAAACGCCCTCCAGCGAGATTTCCCCACATTTCCCAGAGGTTGGCCCAAAATAATCTTGTTCAGCATTCATGAAAATGTAAAAAAAAATACCTTCAAACATCCTCAAGTTTGTATTCAATAATTAATTGATAACGGTCCCAAAATACAGAATTTTGGCAGCCATTTTGAAAAAGCGCCCTCTACGGGTACTTATCATAAATTCTGATTATTGCAATAGCACAATACAATAACTATCATTAAGAAACTCTGAAATTTGATTTCATTTAGATTCTCAGATATCTGTTTTTAGCTAAATACACGTATACCATTTTCCGGAATTTTGGCGGCCATTTTGAAAAATGCCCGCCCTCTAACGAAAGTTCTCCACATTTCCCAGAGGTTGGTCCAAAATAATCTTGTTCAGCATCCTTGAAAATGTAAACAAATACCTTCAAACATCTTCACTTTGATTTACACTTGTATTCAATAATAATTAAATGATAACTGTCTCAAAAAGGCTATTTATACAGAATTTTGGCAGCCATTTTGAAAAAAGCGCCCTCTACGGGTACTTATCATAAATACTAATTATTGGAATAGCATAACACAATAATTAGCATTAAGAAATACCCAAAAATGTATTTCATATTTACTCTTATATAGCTGTTTTTAGCTTTAATCTTTAATATACCATTTTCTGGAATTTTGGTGGCCATTTTGAAAAACACCCTCTAGCGAGAGTCCTACACATTTCCCAGAGGTTGGACCTAAAAAATCTTGTTCAGCACCCTTGAAAATACAAGAACACTCCTTCAAACTTCAAACCTTCTTCCCCAAACTTCTAGAATGGGACTTTAATTTTGAACCCTACTAATATAAAGAACCTCATTTGTATATTTGTTCTAATTATTATTATCATTATTAAACAGATGCTTATCCAAACAACTTCTGTATGTTTCGATTGGCGAAACCATGAATTTTAGGATTGATATAATATATTATTATATTTCTTGGTGAAGTGCATTTGCCGATTACAACTAGATCTGTGATTATCAAATGGTATCATCGTCTTAATCCAATAGATAATATAAGATTGTGGTGGTTTTGTTTGCAATTGACTCGGTATTCCAGAAATGAATGTCAAGGTTACGTTTGAGAGCAAAACTGATAAAAGTAATGTGAGTATTACATTTCCTCACACGTACATCACAATTTCAGGGTTAAGAAAAAAAACATACTTTTTTCCATATTTTGCTGTTTTTTATACCCTAATCAATGTACGCGCGTACATCGCCTGTTTGAAAAAAGAACCCTTTTCACGCGTTTTCTTGTTCACGCATCATACCCACCTTTAAATACAAGTGCCCCCCCCCCCCGAAACGCAACGCTTCGTTCGGCCTCGGTCTTCGCCCTCAACATGCACTTTCGGTTGGTGGACTAAATTTTGAGGCGCCTTTGACAAAGACTATACAGTTGGGTTTGATATTTACCCATAAACATGATAAAAAGGTCTAAAAAATACGCCATCTTGATTTTCCTTTAAGCAAAGAATTAACATTCTAGTTAATCCCCGGAGTTAATCTATATTTGGTTTCCAGTAGCGTGCATAGGGGATGGCTATACTCAAGTCCTCTTGGTTATGCTAAATCAGCCTATTATAGACTAGACCATTCAAAGGGAGAAGACAAAACCCGGTGTAAAATTACTGATAAATTATTAACATGACATAACCGTCTGTTGCCCCAAATAAAACTTGCACATTTTCTTAATAATGAATAAAATGTCACATCAATTTCTCTTTCATAATATCAGTGACCAATGGATATGTATAGACTTCAGCAAACCATTAACTAAAGATATTACAATGGGCCCGGTATGCGGAGCCATTGTTGTAGCCAGGTGTTATTACCTCCACGATTCGGGTTGAATAACAAAATACCCGTCCTCTTTCACAATAACTAACCAGTTTACATTATGATATAGGTCGTTAGAACCCTTAATTTTCTTCTGAAAGCGCGGTAAATTGAATACAAATGAAGTTAAGCAATAAGTTACGGATTTTAATTCTGCACAAAGTTGTTAGGTCAAAGCTTGCCCAGCAACATTCTGGCATGATGTTTGTTTGTCTTTCTTCTTTTTCGAATAAATGATGAAAAACATGGACAAAGTTAATCGAACACGCACTATAGAAGCTAAAGATTTATTTATTTGCGAATGAGGATAAGTATTTTGCGCTTACGTCATTAAAAAAAAGGCTTCGTCTTAATCGGAGAGATGGTAACAAATGAGTCTTTTCAACCGCGAGACAATATAACAATGGTTCTGCACTCCCAGATGAAAATGAATCTGAAGTGTTTTTCTACACCGCACACCCGGCCGGTAATTGAATATCTTTAGCTCTAGCGTCAAGCGTATCTATTGGTCACTGATATTGGGGGAAATAAATTGAAGTGACATTTTATTCATTTTCAAGAAAATATGCAAGTTTTATTTGGGGCAACAGATAGTTATATGATTTTAATAATTTATTATGAATTTACGCTTGGTGTTGCTCTCCTCCCGTGATAGGGGTTACGAACCGACAGCGCAGAAGGGCATGGCCCATACCCTATTATGGGCCACGCTAATCAGGTTTAGATGCCATAAACAGGGCGTGTGCTTGTACTTGGAATGTTAAGTTCTTTTGTTCGTGGATCGATAGAACAAAAGAATTCCACGTTTCGCGTTCAAACACATGTATCGCGTATAATAATCTAAACCTCACTATTGCAAACACATCCCGGATGGACCTACCATTGATTACCAGGATCGAATGATACTTCTTGCAAGAATCGAGGCCTGTACCCAATGCTTTTGGGCCTTTACTGCCGTTGTTATTCCTTGGCATTGTAAGTAGACCGTTATTAATGTCAACAAACAATATTGACTCCTGGAAGAGAGCCAAGTCACGTATTAGGTAAAGATCCGGAATATTTGAATAGTCATACAACAATCGTGTTTCATTTTGTTCCAAGTCATATTCAATGATGGACGCAGGATTCCTTTCTCTCGTAAAGTACAACTTTCTTTCTACAAAATAAAAAAAATGTTATAGATGAGCTTAACATTAATACTAAATACTTGGAGCTGAATATTTAGGCTGCTTTCATTTATTTTCAAGTATGCAAAGTATACAAAAGTATAGAGGAGTGTTTCCCAACCTGTGGGTCGTGACTTTGAAAAAAAGAGGTGGAATACAAAGTTCATTTGAATAATTCGACGAGTCAAGTGATGATTGCCTTCAGAATTGTTACACACAATTCAAAATCCGCATTTAAACTTCTTTACACCCGTGGAATTTTCAGGCTAAATTGATTTTGTTGCTGTTTGGACTTCAATTTGGACCTTGACTGTCATAAAATGATGGGAGTGTCCAATATTCAGACCCCTGCTTCTGTTCCACAAGGGGAAAAGGTTGGTACAGTACAGCGGTCATTTTAAAATCATGTCATTTTTCTATAATAATGTAATCGAACTATTTACATACACTTTTACTACTAGTTAGCACTTAAAAGGTACTATCAATGATTTGCTAAAATTTTGGATAAAAGTAATTTAGCGTAGGAACGCTATGGCCAAATTTAATTTTTTCCACCAAAATATGCGCAACTAATATTCAGGCAATTACATAAAATTTTAGGCAAAAATAATTTAGCGTTAAAACGTGGCGCACGAAAAACAAAATGTTGGGTCCACATCGACCCCCTTTACACTTTAGTGTTAAGCATCTAAGAATAACACAAAGACATTGCGACATCAGGTTAATACTTTTATTACTTAGACTGATCATCCTAAAGCAGTTTATCAATAAGAATTTTATCATTCGCAATTATTGTAAACATGCTACATCCAAACTAAAGCCCATGATATACTTCCAGTCACAGCGAGCGATTTCTGTGCGTGAGCATGCGTAACACTTGATCTTGGGTCAAAATCCGGTATTGCGCACGCCAGTCGCTCACTGCCACTGGAAGTATAACAATTCCTGTTACCTACGAATAACAGGGATTTCTTTACCCATATTATAAATCATCCTTAGTTATATGTTAACACTTTCTCAATTTCTTGAAACTAGACATCCCTCTATTTTAAATAGATAAGGTGATTTTTATAAACTTGATGAATAAAATACTGTAACTGCTCCAAATATGATTTTCTGGTACAAATTTGGGAAATTGTGTTGACCAAATTATAGAAGGCACCACAAGTATTTTGGAGAATGAAGAGGAGCGTACATCTTTTCTTACATTGGGTGGTCTACAGTGTACGTAGAAAACAAAAGTTGGAATATACCATTACTTTTAGATTTAGTAATGCTCCAATTTAGTAACCGTCATAGAGGTACAGTGTGAGTCAAAATGTTTGTTCCCCAAATATCCTGATTTTTTCTTGTGAAACTGTGCCAGGTAGCTCTTAAAATTGTAAATACTTGAAAAGTACATTTAAATAGCTTTCACAGAAATTTTGAATTTTTCATTTTGGTTCAGGCAATCAATATCTGCACTCATTTAAATAAAGGCCCTCAGATTTGCCTTTGTACAAGGTTCTATTGATTTGGTAATTGAAGCGCAAATTTCAAGTGGGATACCTAATGTGTGCTTTACAC
Organism: Ophioderma brevispina; assembly: GCA_023653785.1. Lineage (NCBI taxonomy): Eukaryota > Metazoa > Echinodermata > Ophiuroidea > Amphilepidida > Ophiodermatidae > Ophioderma > Ophioderma brevispina. Next base: position 181,916 of record JAMKCH010005185.1, on the reverse strand, counting down.
ACTCTGGTGGATAAATGGTAATAAATGCCCCAATGAGCATAACACAGGCCAGTTATTAAGTTGGGATTAATGCAACAACAAGTGCAATTATATTTTAACTGTTTATAATTCTTCAAGGTTTGGAATGAACTCGTTTTTAACTATTAACTAATAAGGCAAAACAAAAAAAAAATATTGAAAAAAATACACACCAAAACCAGGTTTCAATTTAAGTGATACACTTTATTTGGTTAAAGGTCAAAGGTCAGACTATTTTTGAACAATTTTCTTTCGTGATAAATATTAATAATTTTGTGCTTCACTATGGTGAATAAAGGCAACAAACAGAAAGTTCTTTGCCTATCTCGTTTTCTGGATCCTGGTTTGTGAATTACACTGTTAACATGTTTACTCATCTTCTATAGTTTACTGTACTAAATTGGTACACGTGGCATTTCGGGAGCTCTCTAAAATGATGCCATAACTTGAAAATAAAATGCATGAATCTCGGGATTTTTGACATGGTGATTAAGAAGTAATTATTTGTTAATATAAAGTATATAATAATATTCTAAAAAGGTTACAAATATTTTTAATATTTTTTTTTCATCGGGGAACAATCATTTTGACTCACACTGTATTGGTAGATTCTTCTTAGCGTGTCCACAAGTCATTGGTGATGGCTTGTGGTTGTGTCCGGGGCCGCGTGTATCCATGATAAGGACGCTCCTAACATGGCCGCTTGGGTTTTTCACCCTACTCTTATTCGACACTGACTGCGATGTACATGTACAGTTGTGACTCTCTGTACACGGGACCGACGGCTTAACTTCCCATCCGGGATTTGTAGATAACACAGGGTATTGCCATCACATTTACTTTTACACGTCCTGAATTTATTCTTCGAGATTATTGATATCACTTTTGAATTCTGTTACTCGAATGGTTGAGCGCGTTTATTTTGGACCTAAAAATCCTCGTTTGTACACTTTTCGTTGGAATTGACCATATATATAGACGTAGTTCCAAAAATATTATAGATTTCTATGTCTATCTATCTAACGGCCGCAGCCGAGATGCTGTTCACCACGTAGCGCCAAATGTCCCTGTTTGTCATCAGGCTGGGGATGTCAGATGGATCCTGCTGGATGTCTCGAGCAATCACATCAATGTAGTTAAAGGGGCGACGACCCCCGTTTTGGCATGGTAACTTCCAACATGTGACGTCTGAGACTACTTGGTCAATCGCACGACGACAGCGACCGACAAATCGCGCACGGCGTTGGGCAACAGAAGACGAAACCGGAGGGACATCTCCATACATCTGTGCCCCGGCCCCGCGCCCACGCCAGGACATGTTTTGTACTCGCATAAGAAGCTCGGCGCAGGTGCCACCCAGTCTATCCTGTAGCTCTCTCCCCATGGTCCAGGTCTCAGATCCACATAACAGGATACTCTCTACACAGGCTCTAAAGAATTTCAGCTTGGTTGAATTGGAGATACCAGATTGCCACAAGTGGTGTAGTCCACTGCAGGCACTCCAAGCCTGTCCCCCGCGTGACAGGAAGTCTCCCCCGCCGTCGGCAACACAGGACCCTAGATACTTGAAGTCCTTGACCTCCTTGAGTTGGCTACCATCTGCCGTGCAGATAGGCTGATGACCGTCTTCCCCATTGACAGTCATGTATTCAGTCTTCCTGGCATCCAGATGCAGGCCGACCCCGTCTGCAGCATTCTCAAGCGATGTTAGTAGATCTTGTGCACCACATATCAGACCAGCTGTCAGAGCCAGACCATCCGCGCAGTCAAGGCCCGCGAGACGCTGACCCATGTGACGTCTGGAACGCTTGGGTTTGATGGTGAGGCCTTTGTCGTTCCTGATGCCAAGACTCCGTCCGAGGATGCAATCAACCACGACCACAAAGAGATAGGGAGCAAGAGTATCTCCTTGGAGGATTCCAGTAGTTGTTAGGAACTCCTTTGTGGGCCCATCCATGGTCTGCACAAAGCTATATGGTATCATACATGATGGCAATTGCCTTGACAGTCTCATCTGGGACACCGTAGTTGGCGAGAATATGCAGCATTACATCCCTGTTAACACTGTCAAAAGCCTTGGAAAAATCTACGAACACAATTGAAGCTTTTCTCTTGGAAATTCTCAACTCTTCTATGATCCTTCTGAGGGCAAGTATCTGAGGTAGTGTTGATCTGCCTTTGCGAAAACCGTTCTGGTTCCGTCTGAGAATGGGATCTATGCGAGGAGTGACCCCGCCGAGCAGCATGGATCCGCAGATCTGCAGATTTCTATGTATTATAGCTTAATAGCTACATTACCTAATAATGCTCAAGGTCATATACTGGTGTAGACATTTTAGTAACTTCTAGTTGTTTTCAAAAATGGTGTAAAATCATTTTTTCTTCTTATTGTATATTCCCGAATACACCTGGAACAAAATATTCTCGCCACTCCTTTCAGGCATAATTTTAAATCTCCGAAAATTATAAATTCTGAAATTATATTAGTCGTGTACCTACGGAAGCTTTCCGTGAGCACTCGAAAAACAACTTTTAGCTTTATTTTAGGGTCTTTAAAACACATGTCAGATGGATCCTATGAATGTCTCGATATCACTCAATGGAGTTAAAGAAGACCGCTTACCAGTCGGGGCGGAAAGTGTGTAGTCTGTGGCACAAACTGCAAAATATTATCTCAATTGTACTGCGCGAGAGATTACGTGATCAGTCCGCATAGCAATGCATGCAAATGAAAACCTAAATCGTCAAGCTGCTCCGTAAAACAAGGGTTCTATGGAGATTTTTGTATATAGGTCCGTTTACGATGTTTTTTGTTTAATATGTACCTTATGGGTCTGGACCTATAGAAACTAGGAGAAAATTGAACGTTTTTGTCGGTACTTTGGGTGCGCGCACACACGGCAAAGTGAACCCGCATCGCCACCGGGCCGCATCCCTTTTCCCACAATGCATTTTCGGTATTATGTCCAGTCTTGAGAATTTTCAAACGCTGGTTCAATGTGACGTTTTCATTTTAGAAACAGGCTATACGTACTTAGCGTACCGCCGTAGAGACGACTGTAATATCGTTTGTTTATACTCCGTCCTTTGGAAACGTTTAAGCCCCATGGGGTTTTACGCGGCACTTACTGTCGCCCAGTAAAATATACCACGGTCTCTCACTCCATCAAATGCATCAATCATCCGTAAAGGAGTTACACGAGTTACTCTACTCTCAGCGCTCCTTTCGTGGCTGAGAATTGGCTGAGGGGCGTATCCCGAGCATTCTCATCCACAATTGATAGTTACGAGTTTATTATCCGACTTAACACACAACTGGGACGTCACCCTATTGCTTTTTCGCTCCTTATTTTGCACAATGGTTTTTGTGAAGTTAGTTACTCATTCGCAAGAGAATCAATTCCGCTTAAAGCCGAATAATGTATTCAACGTTGTAGGAGTGTGATAAGAGGCTTTAACCGCAATACGGAAAAACACTGTCTGGGAGTTGTATATGGGAAGATTAGGGGCAATATTGATCGCAGTTTCAAGTCCCCGCATCAGAGTGCAGCATTTCGTACTGCAGCTTTCATTGGTGATAGTGCGTATTTGAGTGTTGTCACCTTTGCTACAAAGAGTGGATGTACATTTATTTTGGATTACTCTCAGTGACTTCATTACCCTGTTGATAATTAGATAGATATGCTATGATGGAAATTACCGGCTAATTTGTAACGCTAATACAACTGGATATGACCCCGTATCTTGGAATTACAATCTAAATGCACTTGCAACTTGAGGATACCTTGTAATATTTTATTGTATTAATGCTCATGATTTCGTTTTCAAAATGAAATAAACCCTAAGTGCATGGATATGAATCAAAAATCTGAATCTTATGGAGTTATGGATTTACCGAAGTCTGAGGATCTGTACTCTGTCATCCCATAACCAGATATCACCATAAAAACCGATTGGTTTAATCGTAATTCGGGAAGATACTGACGACTAAGGCCTATATATGGGACAAAAGTTTCATCGTAATTGTGTATTTTTCTCTCTGTATATGGCCAGTATTATACGACCTTGTATAGTGAGGTTCGTGGTCTCGTTTTTTCTATGTAGGCCAAAATATGTCGGCTTTACGCTCGCATACAGTGTTTCAAAACGCATTTTACCACATTCGTTTTTTAAAGGAAAGAGTTTTGTCAATTAGTTATCGTGGCCGACTAAAATGTCGCGGAAATAGTTCATACGATACCCCCTTTAAAATTTTTACAGAAGACATTTTTTTTATTTATGACATAACACCACGACTCTAACCTAAAACCAAAATTTAAACAAATGTTACATGTCCAACATGCAAACCTGTGTAACGCATAGCCTTATTGACTTAAGGTGCAACCGAGAGATTTTGAGTCACCCACATATTGCGGCATAATATAATTTTCCTATAGAGTAGATACTTTCACTACTACTTAACCCTTGTCTTTCGCTACGAATGCCTTAAATAGATAAAAACGAGAGTTTGATTTTGAATTATATTTCATGTAAAACATAGGCGAAATTTTGTATTTGCACCTATATACGAAATTTCACAATTTTGTACCAGAATCATTTCTCAGCTTAATCCTTTTAGATATTTTGGATGGAAAGCCCTTTTTTTAAATTAAAATATGTTTTTTGATTTTTTTGTACATCCGGGAAAATCATACGGGTCGATTTTTTAAACGCCTATGTGAATCTCTCGTGCACCTTTAATTGTCTCTATAGAAAGCATGCTTTGATTTTTTTCGTGCACGACCGAAACAAATCACAGCATCTACTGATCCATCTTATTATATTAAGACGGTGTATTCAGCTTCATTATTCACTTCATGTGTGATTGATATGTTGACAGCATTTTAAAAATAATGCAAAAACTCAGGTTCGAAAAAAAATGGGGCGCTGCTTCCTATGAAATGTCCTCTTTTTTAAAATGAAAAACTAAACTGAATTTTACGGTCGCATAATTCTCCTCTAAACACAATGTAAATCATGCATAACTTACACAAATTTTACAGTAAAATACTATATAATGATTTAAGCTATATCAAATAAACAGAAACACAAATAAATACATATAAACACGCCACGCAAAGATAAAAAAGAACAGCAAGTTTCTGTGATTTTAACAAAATTAAAAAACAATAACACAAAAGTTTTTTAGGCCTAAGGTACACATAAACAAAAGTTGAGGAATAAATGAATAAAGTAGATCAACCATGCGTGAAATATCAATCAAACAAGTCAAATTTCCAAAAATTCAACTAAAGAATTTATATAGTTGAAAAATGTTACTTGAATACTCCAGTCATACAAATAATTAAAAAAAGTACATTCTTGTGAGAATCATAGCTGACACTAGAACAAATAAACACAAGCACACAAACTAAAAAGGAACGAATCAAAAATTCACTCCTTGTATGGGTATAACATCGTTATTTTCATGTGATTTTATCCGGACAACATTTTCTAGATTGTGCTCATATTGTAATACCTGCTTTTAAGTGTTTTTTCCTGCATTGTTTTACGCGAATGGGCGAATGTATCCAATAATATCGCATTCGTAAAACTCGGCGAAAGTCGTCGCTTTTTCTGATTTACGAATGGCGTGTTATTGTAACTTTCGCTCCATTCGTGCAAAATCATGGAGCGAAAAAACTAGGGTGACGTCACAGCATTGTGGTTCAATGCATATTCATCGTGCATCTAAAATGTCAAATTCCGGTGTGTTGTTCCGTTATAATCAATCCATTAAACGACAACCATATTTGGGGCGTGTACCTCCAACATATGACATCCGAGACCACTTGATCATTCTAGCTATAATATACATGATATAATTTTGGCCTTTTAATTAAATATTCGTGCTCCAGACCTGGGTATTACTTATTTCCTTCACGAAATTAAAACAATATCCTTTTAAGCCGAAGGAACTGTTCCCCCCATAAAAGTGCACATTAATTTAGAAAATGAATAGAAATGCCAACTCAATATCACACCAATACGGATTGAACCTCAACATGCGCAACGAACCATGGAGCTAATGATATTCAATAATCGGCCCGAACACACTTCACATTCAATTCCATCTGGTCCATTTCACAATTTCGAGTTATGTCCAGGGGTTAAGCCCATTCAAAACCATCATCCCGTGCCTGGGGCGACATTTTGAATATTGCACGGGATAATTATCAGTTTGGTCTTGTCTACACACATCATGTCACTATCGATACAACCAATCCTCCAAATAAGCAACTCATTGTTGGATTTGGTGCTAGTGTGTGGTTAGAATTTTGTCCTACCCCATGGCACACAACGAATGAAATGACACGTCAGTCGGTCTTGATTTAATAAACCGCCTCACTAATCATCTTTTCACCTAAGCGCGCATTGCATATGAGAAAAAAGATATCTGAGCACAATGATCCATGTACCATATTATTAAACCTGGCCACCTCTAACACATCCACCAATTTGTATCACTACCATTAGTGTAGAGCCAAGCTGCACCCACATAGTGTGGAAAAGCCGAGGGCAGCCATTGCGTTCTATTGTTGGTAACTCTATGTTTTCTTTTGTGTTCGCAACAACAGCGAGACGATGAATTTCTAAGATTACGTAACGTTTTGCCTCTCGATCTAATATAGACCTCGTTTGGTTTAGTCCTGCCGACATTGGCGCAACGTTCTTTCCTAGTTTCAAAGAAGGACTCTTGAGATTCTACTGTGTGTTTCATTAAAGGGGCCTGCACATTTTCCAAAATATGATTTTCTTCAATTTGCTCTCAAATATAGTCTAGGTCATTGGAGAGACAGAGATATTTTACACAGAAAAACCATACCCCAAACAGTATAGGTACATTTAATATTAGGAAAAAACAATACTGACAAAAGTATTTTAGGCCTAAGTACACGATAAACAAAAGTTGAAGGAATAAATGAAATAAAAGTAGATCAACCATGCATGAAATATAAGATCAAACAAGTCAAATTTCAAAAAATTCAAACATAAAGAATTTATATAGTTGAAAAATGTATTGAAATACTCCAAGTCATACAAAATAATAAAAAAAGTACATTCTTGTGAGATTCATAGCTTACACTAGAAAAAATAAACACAACACACAAACTAAAAAGGAACGAACCAAAAATTAACTCGTTGTATGGGTATAACATCGTTATTTTCATGTGATTTTTATCAAACGCAAATCTATTTCTAAATTGTGCTCATATTGTAATACCTGCTTTGTATTGTTTTTCCTGCATTGTTTTGCGCGAATGGAGCGAATGTATCCAATAATACGCCATTCGTAAAACTCGGCGAAAGCAGTCGCTTTTCTGAGTTACGAATGGCGTGTTATTGTTACTTTCGCTCCATTCGTGCAAAATAATGGAGCGAAAAAACAATAGGGTGACGTCACAGATGTGTGTTAAATGCATAATAAATCGTGCATCTAAAATGTCAAATATCTCGGTGTGTTTGTCCGTTAATAATCAATCCATTATAACGACAACCCATATTTGGGCGTGGTAACTTCCAACATTTGACATCCGAGACAACTTGATCATTCTAGGCTATGTTACATGATACAATGTTGGCCTTTTAATTAAATATTCGTGCTCCAGACCTGGGTATTACTTATTTCCTTCACTAAAATTAAAACAATATCATTTTAACCAAGGAAAGCTGTGTCCCCACATGAAAAGAGTGCACATTATTTAGAAAAATGAATAAAATGCCAACTCAATATCAGCGACCAATGGATATATATAACCTCAACATGCTCAAGCGAACAATGGAGCTAATGATATTCAATAATCGGCCCGGAACACACTTCACATTCCTTACATCTGGTCCATTCAACAGATTTCGAATGTTATGTCCAAGGGGGTGAAGCCCATTCAAAACCAGTCATCCGTGCTGGGCGCTGACATTTTGAATATTGCACGGAATAATTATTAGTTTGGGTGCTTGTATACACACATCATGTCAATTCGATACAAACAATCCGCCAAAATATCAGTTGTTGGATGTTGGGTGCTATTGGGTGGTTAAATTTTTGTCCACCCATGGCCACACCACAATAGAATGCACACGTCATTCAGTCTGATTTAAATAAACGCGCCTCAATAATACATCTTTTCACCTAAGCGCGCATTGCATTATGAGAAAAAAGAGTAATCTGAGCACATGATCCAGGTACCTATTATTACACTGGCCACCTCTAACACATACATCAATTTGTATCACTACCGATTAGTGTATATGCAAAGCGGCACCCACAGTATGTGGAAGAAGCGGAGGCAGCCATTGCTTTCTATTGTTGGTACTCTATGTTTTCTTTGTGGTCGGCAAAACATGCGAGACGATGAATTTCTAAAGATTACGTAACGTTTTGCCTCTCTATCTATATAGAACCTCTTTGGTTATGTCCGTGCCGCATTGGCGCAAGTTCTTTCCTAGTTCACAATGAAAGAAATCTTGAGATTCTACTGTGTGTTCATTTAAAGCGGCACTGGCACATTTTCACAAAATATGAAATTTCTTCAATTTGCTCTCAAATGATAGTCTAGGTCATTGGAAGAACAGAGATATATTTTACACATAAAAATAACATACCCAAAAACAGATAGGGACATTTATATGAGGATAAAGACATCCAGGTAATTTGTAGGCCAACTTTTAAGTTTTCCATAACTTTAATCAACAAATGTGTATATTACATGAATATTTTGACTCGTACTCACTGATATTAAAATCACAAAGGTTATAGACCGATCAAACAGTGTGCATAGCGTGGGAAACATGTATATGGCGTGCGTATTCTTGTGTTAAACGCCATTTTCGTCGTCAGCTGAATTTAGCGTCGCCGACGACGTTAAATTATAAAATCGTTCTGTTTACCCATAAGGAAGCTGATTTGGTCTTAATCATTTCGGGTGAGGGCTTTTGTATATAAAAGCCTTACAACCATGTAAAAATATCGATTTTGAAAAATCTTGAGGGCGCACTATTTTTCAAATGTGCCAGTGTCTCTTTAAAGGTGCAACGAGAGATTTTGAGGCACTCAAATATTGTGTCATAATAGTAATTTCATATAGATTGGACACTCAATAGTTTTCTTACCTTGTATTTGGCTACAGAAATGTCTTAAAAGAGAGCAAAAAGGTGATTTTGACTTGCTTATATTTTAATATAAAACATAGGCTGAATTTCGTATTTGCTCCTATACGAAATTAGAAATTTCACAATTTTTGTACCAAAGAAACATTTCTCAGCTTAATTATTTCAGATGGAGATATTTTTGATGGGAAGCATTACATCAGGGCAAAAATCAGTACTTTCGATTTTTTAGGGACACCTGATATGTGAAATCTCTCGTTGCACCTTTAACTTTGACCATTACTCTAGTAGCTCATGGTGGTTTTGTATGCAATATATGTCCAGAGCTAAACTCTTCAGGAATCCACTAATTGAAGGTCCAGGAACAATTTTTGGTTGGTAACATAATTCCCACTGACGCCGAAAATGCTGAAATGGCCACGCCCCCTTTTGAGCGAAGTATTACTGACTGTATCTACAGAACGGTTGGACCTAGAAGGTTGAAAGACCACTCAAAATGTGCGGAATGGCCACATTATGGGGGTCAGTAATATATTTTTATATCCAAAAGTCAAAGATTTTTAAGATAATTGTCAAAAATTGATTTCACCACATTGCGCACTATACGATTATGAATGAATTCATAAGGTTTTCATGCCAAAACAGGAAGGGAGTTCACCATACACCTTGGATTTTGCTCTAACTCTCCTCAGGGATAATTGTTGGGGTAACTAAGGGTAGGTCACAAAAAGAAAATTCATGTTCCTTTCCGTTCTCAAATGGCAGCCCGTCAAAATTTTTGTGACTTTGAGCAAAATTGGGTAATATTAGGTGAAAACCGTGCATTTTGTAAGTGCTGTTATAACAGTGTATTTGCTCCACAACTCAATCAGTTTTGATGTTTGTATTGCACAGAGCTATTGACCATTTGGATTTCAACTGGGATATAATCAGCATTTTAATGTTACTCCTTTCGTTTTCATGGGGGGGGGTCGAAATGGCCCATCGTAAAGTGAAAATATATTGTTTTCCATTTTATAGGGACTTAAGTTAATGTTAAGTTAATTGATCTAAAAGCACTAACTGCATGCTTGTGACCATTAAAACAGGCAAAAATTAAGATCCCCCCCGGTATGCTTGAAAAAGTCACTATGGCCGCGTGGTGGTGATAGCGACTTCTACCGTGTATTTTCATTTTGTATAGGGCCTAATGGCAAGGGTAAAGCTGCTGAAGATTCTTTAAATAATCTAAATGCACTAACTAAATGCCGGTGTCACGAGCGAGCCAGTCCTAGCATTTTAGAGTCCGTCGGACCTTATGTTTTGAGTTTCACAATCCTAGGAACATATGTTTTGAAATTAGGCGTCCTATAGACACTAAGTTTTGATTTTCAGTGTCCTAGGGACTATTGGTAATAACACGCATTGTCCTGTGGATATAGGACATAAAAAGAAAGATCCTAGACATTTAAAAAGTGGGCGTGAAGTTTATACATTACACAAATCTTAGGGTCCCTACATTTTGAGGGTCCGGGAGTGAGTGTACTAGTTGTGAGTGTTCCATGCAGTTGAATTCACAAATCTAGGACCATAATGTTTTAAAGTATGGTCCTATGGTACCAAGTGTTGATTCCAGTGTCCCGGGGACTATCGGTAATGACAAGAGTGGTCCAATGACTACATGTGAATAAAAGGAAGAGTCCTAGGACATGTAAATAGTGGGCATCTGAAGTTTATTTACCATACACAAAATCTCAGGGTCCCTTAAATTTTGAGGTGGGTACGCGGACAGTGTGTGTGTATTCGTGGGGTGTCCCATGCAGTGGTTTCAAATGCAAGCATCCCAGCACTAATTAGTGTTTGTTTAAAGTGGACACACATTAAGTATTCTCTTAAAGGGGCTGTGAAATATTGGTTTGGTGATGCTATCATAATATCTCATAATTACATTCAAGCATAATGGTGCACACCTACATCCATGTGCAGATGCACATAGCTTTTAAAATGGCGATAATTGAAGGGTTTGGTAAAAATAGGCTATTCCAGGAAATCAATCCCCATACAATTTCAAAATTCGAAATAAAACTATGGAAATCCTCAGCCGTTTTTGACAAATCAATGTGAGGCATTCCAGTGGGATTCCAAGGGTATTTTCATCATCTTGGGTGTTTTTTACAGAAGAAAAAGAAAGGAAAAAACCAACCACTAAGTGATAGCATTCTTTGGGAATGGGATTTTTTTTTTTCAGGTGGCGTCTAGTAAAGTCATGGGAAATTCCAAGGTCACTTGGGTCTAGCTATAATCAATACTCAAGTCCTCTCTTCAGTGCATGAATCTGTTAAAATTTTATGTGGAAATTCTCATCCACTTTGGATTTCATGATTGCAGCACCTTCTGGATTTACTTATGAAATTCCCCGTGCATGTTGGAAAAGAAGGCTGTGGTTAATAAGAGGTTGTGGATAATATGGAATAGCCCAAATGAATGCTTCTGTTCAAACTTGGTCAAATTTTGGTTTCAAAATGTTGGCATCGTATGACCATAGTCAGTTGTTGTCACTTTCTATCTCTTTTATTCTCTGCTTTTTTTTTAGTATTTCCAGGTATAAAAAAAATAATATCGTCGCTATAACATTTCGACGGATGTTGTATTTTGATTTTTAAAAAACAAAAAATATTGAAAATGTAATGCACATCCAACCTTTACAAGATACCAGTTTCAAAGCTTTATTAAAGTACATAAATTGGCCATAGAGAATAGAAACTTTGTTTTAGACTGATGTAAACCCTTCGTAAATCGCTATTAAGGCAAGTATTAATTTGAGCGATTATCTTATACGCGTATTACAGTAATACAAGATAGTATGTATTTCCGAGTGTTAATCTCATGTTGCAATTTACTTTAATATATAGGGCGGGTAAAAAAAAAAAAAGTAACCTGATTGTTTTCCCCCCCATTTGAATGTTTTTAAATTAACCTAGACCAAATATGTGGTTGGGGTCATCGGAAAGCCAATCTTTAATATGCTTCAAAGATAATTCAATCGGAAAGTATAGGCCGAGCTAGTCTGTTATATCAAGTAGTTCAGCTTTACCCCTATCCCGGATTCCCATTTGAATACACGGTGCCAACTACCCAACTAAGCTAATGACTCCCCAAAATGAATGATAAGGGTAGTGTCTACTGTTTATGTAGAAATAAAGTGGTATCTTAAAGTGTCAAAGTTCAGTGAATTAATAGTAAGTTCTATTGAAACACTGTTTTTCAAGATGTGGCATATCTTGAGTCCACAAAATTGACAATTACTTTAAACCTCAAAAGGTTGTCACGATATGTCTGTTCCTTCTTATGTATGATTCATTCAATACTCCAGAAACTGATACAATCTATCAAGTTAATTTATTTTTTCCAACGGATTTTATGCGTGCTGAGGACCGTAGAAGTGTTTTAAGCGGGCATCGCTGCAAAGTGCGACTGATGTGGGGTTAAAATAGCGGCGCAGATATTCTGCAGTCAATAATAGCCCGATTTTCTTCTGGACAACTGATTTGCTTCGCAACGCCGTTCATTTTCATACGAATCCGTGGACAGAGCGCCACAACAGACACTTGATTCAAACGATGTAGCTCGGTCTATACCACAACCGATTGTGATATGATCTTTGCAGCAAATTAAAGATAATAACTATCCTTTCAGATGATAACAGGACAGATTAGATATATGTAACTAAAAATTTCAAAATGGCGACACAATCAGGGTCAGTTTTTTTTAAACTGACCCTGTATGAACCTTGTATATTGATGCGTACTTTGCAAAGTTAGCAATTTTTCAAATGCAATGTTCTTAGAAAAGTTTTTTTTGATTCGGTATGCAATACACACTCCACGATTTGAAACAAAATTACATGAAGGAATAATGTATTTTAGATCAATTTTGTCCTGTTGAAAAGACAGCAAGAGTAAATATAATCTGTAACTATTTATTTTTAATTAAGAAGCATTTAGGAACTAAGTCTAGGCAATGTAACGTTTTGAGAATGGTTTCATTACGTAATTTTTTGGTTGGCTCAATGTTCGTGCACCTTTGGCCATGGAGAATTACAGGCAATGACCATTTGGTCCAGAAGCCCAGTTGGGACGGCATTTAGGCAATTGTTAGTTAGTCCAATCGCCAGTTGGACTATAGTTGCCAGTTGGGCTAAATTGCCATTTGGTATAACAACCCTTTGTTTCAATAGCCAGTTTACCCACAGTGGTTCAGTAGTACTGTTGTCGAACGCGCCAACATTTACTTGCAACCTCGTACAATAATACGACGCAGCGACCATGAAATAAAATGCAATTGGACTGTTAACAGACGAAAAACTGTAATTGGAACAAGTAGCACATGCTTTAATACATCGAGGGCATTCTACTCGTTACCAAGTGTAAAGCCTATCTGGATCGTATATAATAGCAAATTATCAAGGAAATACTGCTGAAGCTGTGAATAGCATACCTACGGCGAACCAAACCATGGAAGAATGAAGAGGACTGCATAAGCTCACACAAGAGCCATTGAATCAATTCTAGCACAACACTTTTTGTACGGTAGTAGGAGATGCACGCCAGGACTAGGATGAAAGATGCAAAGTTCGTTCGCCGCGAAGAAAGAACGAGAAGTTAAAAAAAAAAAAGTTGGACTTGCAAGGTAAACAACAGCTCATCAAGGCAAAGTAACATACTTCACATGAAAATGGGAAAGCTGGATCCCGCCTCGGTAGCAGGTATCGGCTTGACTACACATTAAACAGAACGGAATGGAGGAGCAGCATCTGAAGAGAGGACATACATGACGTTTGTCAGTTTGGCTAGACCAGAGAAGCGCGACTTACACGGGTTAGATACACAGTCTCGGGTAAAAAAGAATGGAGTCTAGAAAGACTCGACATGATTGGCGGCTGCTAAGAGATAGGAATGACCTCCAAGCGCAGTCCATAATTGAGGTAATTACGCAACCTCCACCTCTAGAAGATTCTAATGTATCTGCGACAGACAAAATTGGAGAAAAACGCGGCATTCCATTTAGGGATACAGCCCTTTTTTTGGGATGCGTGAGGTTTGAGGTTACCACCCTTCTGGAGTTTCCTTATTAAAAATCTAATACTTCAAAATACATTTGGTACCATGGATAGCTTAGTGGGTTTCTTTCTCGGTTGGCATCAACAATAAGTAGACAAAATCCACGACATACAACTCACTATGAGTCACTCATAAGTCAAGAGATGGTATGAACAAATACTGGATATTGCGCATGTATACGGATAAGGGCTACTTGTCCCATGTTGTCGGACTCTACCACACAGTATAGCCACATAAAAACTCTCTGTTGTTTTTATAAAATAGTTCGTTGGCCACAGTAGAGCCAAAACCACCAACCGGGAATCTGATATTCCGAAGTTTTGTTGTCGTTTCTACACTGCGTATATGGAAATTGTAAATTTTTCTGCCTTTTGGACTACTGACCAGATCCCCAATCCATCACTTCAAGATCCTCCCTAAACACTACTCTCTATTCCGGTTGGTGCTTTTTTTCACGAAAAGGAGCAGAAATACCAATTGGAAATTAAATAAATATTTCCCTCCACCCCCCGCCCTCCCCGGGGGGGGTGTAAAAAATTAAAAAAAAAAGCTTGCTAAGAGGAAGCTGAAAGAGACATGCATCAACGTCTCAGAGGATGAGCGCGCAGCAACACAGATTCAAGTAGAACCGAGCCAAAGCACACGCAAAAAAAGCAAATATTGTGCACGAGCAAAACTTAAAAAAATGGCAAGTCTCCTTAAACAAAGGCAATCACCCATCAATATAAAAGCGAGGCAGCTAGAAAAATGGGCAACGTATTCACCCCTTCAATTATTTCTTATCGAATGAGGTTTGGAACATGAAAAAAACACAACTCAAATATCCCATAAATTTAAAAATTTTAACTGATAGACGCGTGTGACTGTCCGTTACGTGATCTGGGGTCTCCAAAATGGAAATTTGGTAAAAAATTATAATGTTTTAAAAAATTAAATGAGCCTTCACAGTTTGTAAACATATTTTATGAGTGATGTTATCATTACCTCACCCAGTTTTATTATTTCCCGCACGTGCCACAGCTATGTATGTCATTAAATGTGGATACCGTGATAAACTATCGTATGGTTGATATTGTTTTGGTGAAACCCATCAACACAACGGTTACATTACACAAATGACTGATCGTTAAATTGATCCTTTGTAGTAAATTAAAGCTCGATAAGATTTGCCGTTTGTTTTGTAGTGCGTACTGTTGAGATTTGTGTTGACTTTAAAGATGCAAAAGTAGCTGGCGCCAATAGTGGTCCATCTGTAGATTTGACGTGTCACATGTAGACAGTATCGTAGAAGTTAGGAAGTAACGCATTTTTGATGATCAACTCAATTCTTTAGAATATGCTATTAAGCTATTAATATTTTTTGGCTATTAATAATTACGTTAATGTTTTCAAACTAATTTAGTGGTGGTTGACCTAAACTTTTTTTCGCAATACACCCTCACAAACAGTACGTCTATGGAAAAACTGAACCCTTTGACCATGTTTCTATAAAATGTTAATAAAGGAAATGTCAAGCCTATCCCACCATAAAGACAAGCTAATTATCCGTAATAACCATGTGTTCAATATACGGTAACACGAAGTTTTTAGATACTCATTAAACGTAAAGTGCATCGAAATGCCAAACACGAGATACTAAATGTCGGTACAGTGAGAGTAAACCAATAGAGGAGATAATAAAGAGTTAATGCAGCCGACCCGGCTTATTATAATGAAGAAATTAAAAAAACAGTCTTAAATGGCCATATTATGAAAATACATCACTTTCGAAATATTAACTAGTGCATTTTGGAGACATTTTTAATAGCAGTTTCCAGATGAGAGGAAGGGAGAAAGTGGTGCACCTATACACCCAGATATTGAAGGGCTAGCAGTATATAACTTATACGTTTTCATCTACACTGTCTAGCGAACGCCATTTTGTCACAGCGAGCCGTATTACACTGCAAAAACAGCGCTAATACATTTTAAAACAGATTGCAGTACATACAACACTTATTATGTAATGTATTGTTACCTGATAAGTTCAACTATTAGCATGTAACGATTGTTTAGAAACTACGCAAACGATGTTAATGATGTGAGCAACACTAATAATTTACATTGATGGCGTTCATTTTCATTTAAGTACCACCTGCTTTACCAATCAACGGCTCTGCCTTTACAATTCCATATTTATGCTGAAATAGTATATAAAATATTCGTACCATTACAAACGCGTTACTCACTGTTTAAAAATCGATATTTTTGTTTTTTTGACTTTTTTTATCTTTTTGATTTTATTTTAAACATTACAAAATATGATGAACATCTCTAATATTAATATCTTAGATTATATTACAAAAGGTGTTTCTCTATTAACACTCCTCTGTCAAGTGTAATATTACACTGCTCTTTAAATACCAATTTGTTAAATATCAAAATGTAAAAGAAGAGTCATTTAAAAAAATTGAATAAGACAGTAATTAAAATTCAATTTCAAAAGAGAAGTAATCAAATCACTTCAAAATGTAAAAAAAATAACCAGGAAATAATAAAAATTTAAAGAAATAATTTAAAAAAAAAATATAAAACAATTTCTAACAAACGACTCTAAAGTGTGCCGACTAGTACTCGAACTACGAGATATCACCAAATACATATTACAACTGAATATCCATACAATATTACAGACCTGGTCGTCTGACGATCTGCACCGCTAAGCCCCAGCGGCACTGTCGACTCGGCCTGCCTTTAAGTAACCAAGTACCTTTCATTAACGACGAGTAGCATATTTGTATGCCTTGGGACGCTACATCACAGCTACCCCACGGTCATCAGGATACAAGCCACGATTAGGGTCCTGGGACCACTACTCACAGTAGCACAGTGGGGTCCTAGCGACTAGTGCGTCCCCTGCCATAGTCCTAGGACCGCTTCTGAGGGACATGATTTTTGCGGAAGTTGCTAAACGGAATTCTGAGAGTCCCCCAAAATAAAGAGTCGGGTCGCACTAAGTAAAAGGGTGTAATTTTATTTTCAGAATGCTCGTGTCCTATGACACACAATTTCTGCTGAATCCTGAATAAGGTTTCGGAGACGCTTCCTACGGACGCCCAGTCTCCACGAAACCTAGAGCTCCTAGGACTTTCTTGATATGTAGGACTCTTAAAATCCTCCTCACCCGGTTCCCTTGGAGCAGGCTAAAATGTCCTGACCCCTTCCCCCTAAAAAGTTGTGCCCCCTTTTGTGGACTCAAATGCAAAAAGTCGCGTAAAAAAA
The DNA here is from genome assembly GCA_023653785.1 of Ophioderma brevispina. Taxonomy (NCBI): domain Eukaryota; kingdom Metazoa; phylum Echinodermata; class Ophiuroidea; order Amphilepidida; family Ophiodermatidae; genus Ophioderma; species Ophioderma brevispina. Next base: position 164,391 of record JAMKCH010005185.1, on the reverse strand, counting down.
ATAAAATTTACTCAATTTTTGACGGCTGCACTACGATGGCGTAGCAATTGGAGGAGGGGCAGGGGCAAGCTGCCCCCCCCCCCCACACACACATAAAATCGAGAAGGGGAGCCCAAAATGGGAAGGAAAAAAAAGGAAGAGAAAAAAGAAAAGAAAAAGAGAGGCAAGAAGGAGAAAGGGGAAAGAAAGAGGAAGGTGAGAAGAAGAAAACGAGGAAGGGAAGGAAGACGGAAAAGAAGTAAACGGGAAACACGTTTTTGCTCTGAAACACTAATTTTTAGCTTACGAAATGGCAATTCAGCCAGGACCCCAGGACCTTACGGTGACGCTCAGCCCCTAGGAACCCCCCACCCTGTACATTAATCATCCCTCCTGCAAGTACATTGGTAATTTTAGCGACAAACCCTTTTTCATTGCAGGGACAACAACCACGGTGCGGAGGGGCGGCAACTTTTTCGGGGATGGAAGACTGATACTTTTGCTGTTTCATGGTCTCAAAGCTATGCAGTTAGTGCTTTAATCATTTTAAAGACCCTTTAGCAGCATTTAACTCTGCTATTAGGTCCCTATAAAATGAAAAAAAAAATATATTTCCACTTTACGATGGGGCCATTTTTATACCCCTCCCAATGAAAACGAAAGGAGTAACATGCTGATTATATCCCAGTTGAGATCCAAATGGTCAATAGTTCTGTGCAATACAAACGTCATAACTAGCTATAACTGATTGAGTTTTGGAGCAAATACACTGTCAATGTCATAACGGCACTTAAAAATGCACCGTTGTCAAATATATATATTCCCAATTTTGCTCATCAAGGTCACGAAATTTTTACGGGCTGAAATATGAATTTTCTATATGTGACCTACCGTTAGTTACCCCAAAAATTATATCTGAGGAGAGTTAGAGCAAAATCCAAGGTGTATGGTGAACTCCTTCCTGTTTTGGCATGAAAACCATATGAATTCATTCATAGTTGTATAGTGCGCGATATGGTGTAATCAGTTTTTGACAATTATCTTAAAAACCTTTGACTTTTGGATATGAAAATGTTTTACTGACCCCCATAATATGGCCATTCCGCACATTTTGAGTGGTCTCTCAACCTTCTAGGTCCAACGGTTCTGTAGATACAGTCAGTAGTACTTCGCTCAAAAGGGGCGTGACCCCCAAAAAAGGGCGTGGCCATTTCAGCATTTTCGGCGTCACTGGGAATTACGTTACCAACCAAATATTGTTCCTGGACCTTCAATTAGTGGATTCCTGAAGAGTACATATGATTAATATTTTTTTTCCGAAAAGAAATTGTAAAGGGATAAAATTCATAATAGAAAAGCCCTTTGTAAGGGCTGTCCTAATTTGTGCATTACCTAAATCCGCAAGTTTAAAACCCTTTTTCTATTCAATTTACCAAGAAAGGCAATATTTAAGCGACCTACATTTTTGAAAAACTCATGAGCGAGGTGAGTATGTTGCTCTTTATGTGGAAATAATGCTAGAACTCGATAGTACAAGGAAGGGATCACACTTGATATAGCTTGAAATGTCTTTCAAAGGTGTGGCAGTAACCAATGGACTTGCATAACCCTGATATGAGAAAAATCCTGAGTGTTTTAGGGTTTATTGTTTGAATATCGATAGCTCTTTTGTTTCGCTTAAGTTTACAATACCCTGATGGGTCGTAACCAAATAACAAGTCCTGTTAACAAATTTCCGTATTCCATTCAAAAGGAGAAGACAAAACCCGGTGGTAAATTAGTGATAAATTAGTAACATGACCTAACCGTCTGTTGCCCAAAAAAACTTGCACTTTCTTAATAATGAATACATGTCACATCAATTTCTCTTCATAATATCAGTGAACCATGGATATGTATAGACTTCAGCAAACCATTACAAATATATTACCAATGGGCCCGTATACGGAGCCATTGTTTAGCCAGGTATTACCTCCACGATTCGGGTTGAGTACACAATACCGGTCCTCTTTCACAATAACTAACCCGTTTACATTATGATATAGTCCGTTGACCCTAATTATTCTTCAATTCAAGTTTATTTTCATCATATAAACAAACATACAAAACACACAACAAGATGATGGGTGGAGGTACAACAAAAAGCGAGAGCCTGAAAAAGTTGAACCCCCTTAATAGTAAAAAACATCTAAAAAAACACAAATACACACAAAACGACCATACAGCAAGCACAATCTAGTCCATAGAACTGTACAACAATTTGTAACAAATCACAAATCATTATAACAGTGACACTGTAGTAATTGCATATGACAATGACAAGTGGCTAACTCAGATGGTACATTTTAAGTACATGATTTATGTAAATCAAGTAAATTTTAATACATATTGAATATAACATTTTTGAAGTCCAACAAGTTGAAAAGAGCAATAATATTTCCTTTTAAATTGACCTAACGTTTTTTTGGAAAATTTAACTGGGTTTGGAATTGGTTTCAAATTTTTAGTAGGACAGTATTTAAATATGCTTAACACGATACCATGTAATTGATAATCACCTTTGTTTCTGTTTATCATTAGTAACTTATGAGATCGGTACAACATTCCTCGAAAAATGTGGAAGCAAGGGTTGTTTTTGTATTTTACATAATATATTTGCTTCTTTCTCATACATTTCAAAAACATCAAGTTTATTATATCTTTTAACAAGGGCTTGCTTGAAAAATTTACTATAAATTAAAAAAATCAAAAAACTAAAAAATTAAAAAAAAACATTTTTGTTTAAATAATTTTGTTTGCATTGCCCCAGAGAAGCAAGCCATAGTTCAAATATGGGATACCAATGACAATACAATTTATACAGGGGCTTGCTCGGTGAAGAACACGTTTTAAACCTTATTGATAACCACCAATTTCTTTGCACATAATTTGCAAACATTATCAATTTGTTTTTGCCATGTTAATTTTTTCATCTATTGTGATACCTAGACTTTAGTTTCTAAACTACCGATTAAGTTTCAACCGTCAAGACAAGTGTTAAATTTATTTCTAATTCATCTTGTTTTGAAAACGAGTACCACAAACATAAAATTTGTCTTTTTTTGCATTTACGATAGCTTATTGGCCTTAAACCAGTTACACACCTCCTCCTTGTTCGATAAGGATCAACTGTTGAACCAGAATATTTCAACATCCTTGTGTGAATAGAAACAATTTATCATCTGCAAAGGTAAATTTTAAGTAATTGATGTATGACATATCATTCATATTATATAATAAAGAGTGGTCCAATTATGGATCCTTGAGGTACAACCACATTGTATAGTTACACTTTACACGTTTCCAGATTTAACTGTATTATACGAAACAATTTCTTACGAGTTGTAAGATAATTTTTAAACCACGTCTGAGAAATACCCCTAAATCCATAGTGATAAAGATTTATGCTAATATATGTCGTTGATCTAGTGTCGAATGCTTTTGATAGATCCATAAAGATGCCTACAGTGTTCATACTTCATCAATGGCCTTACTAACATCATTAATAAAATCATCACACGCCATATCGTAGGAATAATTTGTACGAAAGCCTACTGTTTCTTAGACAATAGATTTGTCTTAGATAAAAAATCTAACTTCGTATACCCAATGCGTTCAAGAATCTTTGAGATGCACGGGAGAACAGAAACTGGTTATAATTTCCGAATATTTCTGGATTTTTCCTTTCTTGTATGGGGGACAAACCTTGCTACCTTTTAGATCATCTGGAAAATTCCGTGAGTTAAGACAATTGAATATAATAGACAAAATGGATAAACGGTTTTCATCATTTGCAAACACTTTTGATTAAATCTGGTTTAATATTGTCATTACCAGCGCTTTTTCTACTCCCTCCCCAGGGTTTCTGATAATCTCCATGATTTCATCTCATTTGTTGGTTTAAAAAACAATTCGCATTACTACTGTTCTGAAGTACGCTGAGAATTTTTACCAGTATGGTTGAATTGTAGAGGATAATGTTGGGCCTATGTTAGCGAAATTTTGGTTTACTTTTTTGGAACTATTAGGCCTTATAATAGATTTAGAAGTTTCCAAGTGTTTCTCATATTATGTTTTTTTCTTTTTCAAGTATGTAGCTAAAATAGTTTTGTTTTGCAGTCGCAATGTGAATTAATCTTTCCTATATTCTTTATATATCTTTTTGTTTACCACCCTCGTTAGGTTTTACGTATAGAATTTTTTATATACAGTCCTCCCTATTTTCTGCGAATGATTTCAAAATTCGTAAGATAACCAGTGACTTTATCTTCTTTGCATGGTGAATATACCTTTTTAGAGGTGTTTTTGGCAGTAATTTATCATAAAGATAATTAAATTAGAAATGAAACTTCCATATTCTTTAATTGACATCATCCCCTGAGCATTCGGTTTCCCATTTACTTTACTTCCATTCAGATTTTAAAACTGTATGTTTCGTCAATTTAGTTCGCGTACTTCAGTTTGAAAATGTATCCAGTTTTTTTCTGTATACCTTCTAATATCAGTTGTAATAAATACAGGCAGTGATCACTTACATCGCTATAATAAACCCGATGTTTGATATGAATTTTGAATTTGTTTAAATCTTGTCAATTAGGGTTGCTGAGCTTGAAGTAATTCTAGTTGGCTTTGTTATACTAGGATACAACGAGTGTGAAGACATGATATTTATAAAGTCCTTTATTAAAGCATGACAACATCCCTCATTTAATAAATTGATGTTAAAATCACACATTGGTACACGGTTTTTCATTATGCATACTTTAGAAGTATTTCATCTGCAAAATAATTGAACTCTTTAACATTTGACCCGGAGGTCTGTAGATAGCCCACTATGGTATTTTTCGATGCCTGATTTTTCGATTTCAATAACAGACTTTCTACATTTTCCGGATGACTTATTTTAGGCAAATCAGCCGTATTTGGATATTTCATGTTTATCGTTTATAATAAACATACACGCCCCACCTCGACCATTTTTCTGTTATTAAACTCAAGATTATAGCCATCTAAATGAAAATAATCTTGGGGTTGTCTCTTAACCATGTTTCCACGATGCAATTATTTCAAAATTCATTTTAAGAACAGTGTAAGAGATTCTTTAAAAGAATCGTAAAGTTTTTAGCAAGGCTTGAATATTTGCATTTAGGATAGACATATTTGTCGACGTTTTTGCAGCGCGAAGACCTTAATTGATCTAATTGATTTTCCTGAAAAATATTTGGTATATTATTGCAATAACATTTTCATTTAAATCGGTTTTGAAAAATTGTTTGATCTAATGAGAAAGTTTCAATTTTCCTTCCTCCAATCTCACCATCAGGTATTTGATTTTCAAACATTTTATACAACTACAACTCTAATTTAATATTTATTAATTGCCTTCAATATGATTAAAAGGTAAATTGAATTTCTTGTAAGCACACTCTTACAATGCCAATATTTTGACAACATCTTTAGGTCCCGTAAATTCTTTACATGTTAAGGCCCGCAGCACTTATTGAAATGTAATGTTCATATTGTACATGACAGATTTCTTTGATTTTGTTTATTGCGGCTGCTACAAACACTACAAATACAATACATTAATGAAGCAAACCGAACAACAAATGTTAAAATGCAAACTACAATGTAGTCCGTGTGTAACTGTTGAAACAAAAGTAAAATTATTAACCAACCAACCCAACGAACCTACAGCCAGAAATACTATTATAGTATAATTAAAAACAATAGCATCAATCATTGTTGAAATTCAAGTATAATGTTGTAAAATAAAGATAACATGTATGAAAATTAACACAACAACGCATATATTTAGCCATGTGTCAGTTTGTTCACATTACCAATAGGAAACATTTCAATACAAAAATACAAAACTACAAAGCCAGTATTTATATCACAATTTTGACATAACCGAATAGCAAAAAGGCTAGTGGTAGCAGATATCATTGCTAATTGTCAAAATAGTACACATGAACATGTTTCATGGATTTCCATATTATATCATACATACAAATGTATAAATTTTTATCAATTCCCTAACAAGACAATTTATTTCATTTTGGACTAAATGTATAAAAATATACCCATTTTATCTTTATAGTAGATCCATTTCACATTCATCAAACGAATATTCATTAAACAAACAACTATTAATTTATGATTATTGATGTAACATCAACAATTTCAGTCCATACATCATTTTCAACATAAAGTTTAAAGCTCACCAATTTCAATTCAATCGTTTGTACACGTTTTTCAATTTCCAGTCCATTTTAAATCCATATTTAAGTTTAAGCTAAGTGTTGTGGAAAAGAACTTTTGGACTGAAAGTTCATACTTTAATTTTTGCAATAGAGTAACTTGATAATCCAAATATGCAATAGTTAACACAGAATTGATTTAATTAGACACGAAAAGAAAAATAAAATCACTTTTACAGCTAAGTAAGTCTAAAGGAATCAATAATCAATTGAATAGGCTTTTGGTCTCATCATGTAAGCCGAACAGTGACGAAAACAAAGTCATGGGTTCAGGTTCCGTTTACACACAATATATATTTATATTATTGATGTACCATCACCAATTTGTCCATACATCATTTTAAGTTTGAAGCTCCACAAGTTCTATTAAACATGTACAACGTGTTTTCATTTCCAGTCCAATTTTAATCCATATTTATTTGCGCTAAGTGTTTTGGAAAAAAAATTTGACTGAAAGTCCCTCTTTATTTGTGCAATAAATACTGTAAATCCAAATATGGTGTCATAGTTTATACACAAATTGATTTTAATAATTATACACGAAAGAAAAATAAAATCCACTTTAACAGGCTTAAGGAGGTGCAACGAAGATTTTCAAGTCATCCATATTTTTGGTGATATGTTTGATTTCTATAGTAAGGACACAATAGAATTTCTACCTTTATTTGGCTACAAAATGGCTTAAATGAAAACAAAAGAGGATTTTGAAAATATATGTTTTTTTTATATTCACCTAGAAAAACATAGCCGAATTTCGTATTTGCTCCTATATACGAAATTAGAAATTTCACAATTTTTTGTACTCAAAGCCACAATCCCCATCTCAATCCATCGATGGGGATGTTTTTTGAATAAGAGTTTTACACCGTTCAAACAGCGAATTTGCAACATTTTTAGGGACACCCGGTTATTAAATCTCTCTTTGCACCTTTAAGTCTAAAGTAACCAATCAACGAGTGAATAGGCCTTTTGATCTCATCAGTGTAAGCAGAAAGTGACAAAACAAAGTCACTGGGTCAGGTAACAGTTTGACGAACAAGAAAAGGATTTGTTGATTCACACCTCTACTCTGACAGGCCTCACGGCGGATTCGCCAAAATAACAATTTAACATAATGATTTGGTGTACACATGCATAGCTGACAAGAGTAACATGTCATTTTGAATGAAAAGCAAAGGAAATTGATTTATGACAACTCTTGTCGAACATGGACAATTTTTCCTCTCTCGCTATGTATAAGCACACAATCCCAGCAAACAAAATTTAAAGATGGCGGCGCGACACAAATATAAAATGTGGCACAATTAGTATAATCTGTCTAATACTGCAGTAAGATGAACTCCAAAATAACATAATGAACGTTTAAATATATATGAGCCTAAGCAACTTAACATTTTTAGATAAGTGTCAGTTTTTAAAGAACATGTACCTTTGGTTAGTTCACTTTGAGCAATCAGTCTTTAAATTGTTGCCCAAAAAAAAAAAAAAATAGTTTGCATGGGATTGACCCCGTGTCCCTTCTCCTTTGTCTTCTGTCTTAACTGCTCTCTCTCTGGCTTTCAGTGTTTCTTCTTCATACCTAACATGTTGAGCCTCATTGGGTAAATCAAAGTATGAAAGCTGTCATATTTGGAACAGGAATTCGCTTAGTTTTTCCTGGGGTTGAGGTGGGAAGAGCGCGAATATTCGGCCATCATCACTGCCCATCAGAGACCCCCGCGGGTGATTGTATGTTCGCTTCATGATTCTTGATTAGCTTTTGTGAGGTCTTCCTTGATTACGATCTTGGTGCCCTTAGTTTTTTTTTTTTTCCTTGACGCAGTACAGCCTGACGATTTGCATAGTTTTTGGTGAACTTCATGATGATTCCTCTGGGCCTTGGATTATTGGGGGATGGTTTTTCCAACTCTATGGGCTCTTTTACGGTTTCATTTTACCTCCGTTCTCAACTCAGGATGCCAAGAAAGCAGGAATTCTCCTGCTATTGTTCTAAGTCATTTAGGTGGGTTTCATTGGTGTGCATACGACGTTCCAGTTCTAGGAATTTATCATCATGTTCTTTGTACTTATCTTTCATCACGTCATGTCATTATGTCATTCGTATGTCCGTGGATTTCGCCCCCTCGCATAACTCAAGACGATGAAGAAGTTTATCCTTCATAACTTCACCAACAACATCCTTCAAGAAACTTCGGAAGTCGCTATCAGAAATGAGCCTGTTTCACAAAATCAGCAGAAGTAGCCATGGCAATGAGAGTATTTGGCCGGTAAACACTACCTAGATTGGCATGATGGTCGCGCGGACGATCATGGTATTAACCATTGATAGTGTAAGTACACACAACACGGAGGGTAAAAACAACTTCTGCTCTCCTCTGGACGCTTGTCTCAAAATTCCTCTGAAAGGCGCGGTAAATTTGGGAATACAAATAGTTAAGCAATAAGTTACTGATTTTAATTCTGACAAAGTTGTTAGTTCAAAGCTTTGCCCAGCAACATCGCCATGATGTGTTGTTTGTCTTTCTTCTTTTTCGATAAATGATGAAAAACATGGACAAAGTTAATCGAACACGCACTATAGAAGCTAAAGATTTATTTATTTGCGAATGAGGATAAGTATTTTGCGCTTACGTCATTAAAAAGACTTCGTCTAAATCGGAGAGATGGTAACACCTGAGTCTTTTCAACCGCGAGACAATATAACAATAGTTCTGCACTCCCAGATGAAAAGGAATCTGAAGTGTTTTTCTACACCGCACACCCGGCCGGTAATTGCATATCTTTAGCTCTAGCGTCTAGCGTATCTATTGGTCACTGATATTGGGGGAAATAAATTGAAGTGACATTTTATTCATTTTCAAGAAAATATGCCAGTTTTATTTGGAGCAACAGATAGTTATATGATTTAATAATTTATTATGAATTTACGCTTGGTGTTGCTCTCCTCCCGTGATAGGGGTTACGAACCGACAGCGCAGAAGGGCATGGCCCATACCCTAATATTGGTCACTGATATTCTGGAAGTAAATTGAGTTGACATTTTAATCATTTTTCTAAATAATGTGCACTCTTTTCATTTGGGGATAAAGCTTTTCCTGGTTTTACATAATATTTTAAAATTTTAGTGAAGGAAGTAAGTAATCCCCAGTGCTGTAGCACGAAAAGATGATTAATAAATCGCAAACGTATCACGGCCTATTCACACGATGCAGCAATGGGCAACAGAAGATGAAATCGGAGAGCTATCTCCACATATCTGTGCCTTGGTCTTGTACTCAGACCACGATATGTTTTTACTCGCATAAGTAGCCTGTGTAGGTGCCGTCCATTCTATCCTGTAGCTCTTTCTTCATGGACCAGGTCTCAGATCCATATGACAGGATACTCTCTACACAGGTTTTAGATGAAGGTCAGCTTGTTGAATTGGAGACACCAGATTGTTATTTAGAACAACTGCATGCTATGATTTTAGATTTGAAAAGCCCGGTTGCCAAAACAATTTACGTGTACTTATCATTTCATCAGTCTGCAGTTGTGCTAAATACCAGTTTTCAGTCTTGTGTCAGGGCAGGTGGTGGGTCTGCTCGATTTGGGCACTGGGGATTTCCATGCCTAAGAAAAATGATGCTCCGTGGACAAGTCTGTATTGCTGACTTATTGTTTAGTGGACCATATCTTGACAACCACTCAACCAAAATGAATAATTTTTTTTTTCAGGCAAGATGCTCAATTATTCATTTTTTATGATAAAGTCCACAGATATCAAATTAAAAAAAAATCGAGGTCCCCGGACCGCGAGTGTCATCTGCCGTTGCGGTTTGTGAAGGGGGCCAAAGGTCACATGAGGTCAACAAGGTCACATGAGGTCACCAACATGTCACCCCACCCCTTCCTTTCCACCAAGTTACATCATCGTAGCCCTTACAGAACTCATACGGCATGCAATATATTAAGGGTTAACATTTTGACCACAGACACACAGACATACGAACAGAGTAATCCCTATGTGCCTTCTGCAATTCTTGCAGATGACACAAAAAGTGGAAAAATATCACTTTCATTTTGGGTAAAGTTTTAATTAGGTCACCATGTACATGTATAAGAAGGGTCCACAAGCTCTATACGGAATCACTAATCTTTGCCCAGTAAAGGGCATTCTGAGGGTGGCGTCAATATTCATTTTCTATGCTGGTGTGACCAGACGAAGAATTTGGAATTTGAAAATAATAGCATTTTATATTTTCACCCCAGGATGATCTTGAACCATTATGAGCTATTTTTTGTTATTTGCGTTTTTGTTTTGTTTTTAAAGCGACAAAACATGCTAAGTTTTGGTTCCTATCAGTGACATTATTACAATAAATTAATTATAAAGGAATGGGCGCATCTATGTTACCAACGATCTCACGGCCAGTTTGACGTCACGGCCAATGTGACGTCATGTTTGTATTTTGTCCAATTACGATTAGTCAATGGAACGTGAACATGGTGACTAATTTAGAGTATCTCATGGATTCGTATCAATTTAATCGGTATGCATCTGCAGGGATTCAGTGATTATATTCAAATAAAGCGCCTTTTCCACAGGATACAAGGCGCTGTTGCTCAATATCATTACACTGCCTTCAGGAAATCGGCACAATCATTTCGTTTCACCTGTTGAGCTTATTAGAAGCAAAACATTGAAGGTCTCTCTTATTTTTTAGGCGGGAAATGTGATTGTCAGTTTTATCGATTGGCACCGATTGCTCTAATATGAACTCTTAATATTTCATTCGCTGACAAATTTGTTCCGCTTTTTCAACTACATAAGGGTACACTTTTGGTGGACACCACACACTATATAATCCGTCAAATTCAAACTTCCCTTCCATCACCACACACCCTGCTTTATTTGTGGCACAGGCCGCTCCCATTGGATCCAGTTAATATTAATGTTTAAAAAAACTTTCCCTTTTATTATAAGCAACAAGGATACCCTACAATTATTATTTAAAGTGCACTATTTTTTTAAATATCTGTAATATTTTAATATCCCTTACGTCCCTATAGGAAAATGACTACCAACCTGACGATACCGCTAGTAGGAGGGTACGTTTTTTTCTTGTTAGATCTAGGGGCAGTTCCCCTGACAACAGGCATGGTTCCGCCCCGTTATTTTTTGAAAAGTGGCAAAAATACCATTTTAAGGGAGGGATATACCATATGAAATGTCTGACTGAATGAAATGCTATGAAACTTATTTGAGGAATTGAACTTAAAACCACTCTATCTAACACCTTAAAATAATACGTTGCGTATACTACCTGCCCTATCCATCTATTGTAATTCGGGAGCCACAGTGTGATACTGTGATAAACGTGAATGAGTTTTCGGAAATAATTGAGTGTTTCCTCTGGATCTCACCCTTTATATAGGTTGTCCAATACATGACGGCTAAATAATGCAATGAAAATAATACATATAAGGAGAGTGACGTCATGAGTTAGAAAGAGATGCATGTACTCTAGATTACAAGAAATGGCGGAGAATTTTTTTTCTCACCGAGGTGGAAGAATTTTGAATTATGTGAAACCATTTTCCTTTATTAATCAAGACCTACCCAGGTTTGTATGCAAAATTTTCAGACATATATTTATATTAAAGGTCCAGAGAAAATTACTTTTACAAAAATAAAGATTCGATAATCCGGACAAAAGGAATTATATAAATATCGAGTTGAATTAATCAAATGAAATGTTAGTTTGTCTGTGTGATTGTATCCTTAGACTTATGCCGGCGGCCCGCATAGTTTTCCACGTTCCACGCCTCACTGATGAACGTATTAACCCGGGAGCTAGCACACATTTGTAACACATCTCAAGTACAAAGGTTTGAGTGATTAAATATGTTGACAGACTGACAGGAACCCCCTGAAACGTGATTCTAAGTGCCGCAAGTGGTGCCCTTAGGAGAGGGGGTCAAAACAAAGTTTGTACAGGGCGTCAAATTGTTAAATGATCCAATCATGTTGAAAAGCACACCATGATATGTTGTCTAACCATAAGGATTCATAAAAGGTATAGTTTGTAATATGTACAGCCTAATATTTCAGAGTTTTAGGCTAAAAACAGCAAAAATCAATAAAAAGGGGTCAATTTCAGTTGTACAGGGGTCAAATTTTAAAATGCTCCGATTTGGATAAAAAATGGTGCAAATTATTGGTGGAGCTCATAGGATAAAATTAAGGAATAGTTTTGAGGTCTCAAATGCTTGCTTAAGAAAGTAGGGGGGGGGGGGGTAACAAGATCAAGCCCCATTGAATGCAATGGACGTTGACCTTCTGTGCCCCCTACATCGGAAACTAAGCATTTAAGACAGTCAAAACTATTCCTTATTTTAATCCTATGAACTCCACCAATAATTTGCACCATTTTTTATCCAAATCGGAGCGACCTTTAAAATTTGACCCTGTACAACGAAATTGACCCTTATTATTGGTTTTTGCTGTTTTTAGCCTATAACTCTGAAACTTTAGGCTGTACATATTACAAACTATACCTTTTCTGAATCGCTTATGGTTAAACACATAACATGGTGTGCTCTTCAACATGATTTGGATATTTACAAATTTGACCCCTGTACAAACTTTGTTTTTTGGCCCCTCTCCTTGAGCACCACTTGCGGCACTTAAGAATCAACGTTTAGGGGTTCCGGTCAGTCTGTCACCATATTTAATCACTCAAACCTTTTGTACTTGAGATGTGTTACAAATGGGTGCTAGCTCCAGGGCTATTACCCATTGTTAAGTGCTTGTCACATCTACAAGGCTTCAAGGCACTAAATGTCTGTCTTCAAGATTGCACACCATTTTATATTCCATCAAGGAAGCCTTCGCTCAAGTATGGACAATTCTCGCTTCTCGCTTTTGGTTTGGGTACGGATGTGCGGCCGGGTTGTTTGAACCATTACCTTACCCCCCGAAAATCGACCAAAAAGACCGATTTGCTACCCATCCTTATAAGCTCTTATATGCCTGCTTTGGTGGATGTTTTGGGGCGAAGCCCCGGAAGCTGAGAGAAAACTAACTTTCAAAATGCATTTTGAGAGCCATTCTGGCAGCACTATTTTTCTGCTTACTGTATTACGAAACGAAAGGAAAACGCCATTGGATTACACGCTTTATTCCGTATGCACCGTTATGTATGCAGACGGAAAAAATAAAGCATGTAAAAAAAAATGGGTGTTTCGTTTCGCAAATACAGTAAGACCTATTTTTCACACTCGTGGTTTGCACGCATTCTTCACACCTGATTGACCATTGGAAAATAAACTTGCAACAGAAATGCAACCCTTTTATCTACCAATTGCAAGAAAAATGGAACGATCGATATGCCAAAATCGTTGAAAATGATACCCTTCTCGGCCCGCACATTACCCCCCACCGGACCCTTTTCCACTAACAACCAACTGGGAAGTGTCTATAGCCCAACTCTCTCGAATCAATTATACCATTTACCATCAGGTCATCCTACGCAGCTCAGTCTTTCAGCTCAGGTTTAAGCACTTACTTGTACTAATTGTGTTGAATTTCTGACTTGTGTTTTCATGTATCCATGTTAATTTATTATTTATGTTCTTTTATGAAGCGCAATGATCACTCTCTGGAATGACCCTATATAAAAGCACCGTTATCATTATTATTCATAGTAGTGTAAAGTAAATTCCGTGTAAAAAATACAAATGTTGGTCCTTTAATTTAAAAAACTTGAATGATTCCCATTTTGGGTCACAGTTGCAGAAGCTTTCCAGCTAGGTCTTAAATGATTAATATTAAGAATGATACGAAATTTGTTGAGTCTTTGAAATCTCAAGTATATATCTCTTTAACTCCAAATCCGGCGTGCAACTGCTGCACGACCCAAGCAACCAGACAGTTTCTACTCTTGAAGGTGGAATACAACTACAAATCCCGACACCATCTCTGTTCACCGTACTGTTCTCGACTGCTTTCGAAAGTCCCAACACAGACCATCAGTGATCGCTCAGGAAAGCCTTGCCATGCCATACAAACAATCCGTGAAAAGGTGAAACTTCTGTAAGGCAGACTGGGACCAGTTTAAGACCTGGTGGATTCAAAGTGCCCAACCTCTTCCGACCTGGACAATTCCTAACACACACATTTAGGCCAAAAGTATTGCAAACATGCAATATTATATTCAAAAATTGATTTAGAATTGTACCAGAGTTCTTGACTACACATTACTTAATTATTACCAAAGTTATGATTTTCAAACAGATGCTGTTTCCCAGAATCAAATGTGCGAAAAACGTTTAATTTGATTGTCATGTTCCCTAATATAGCGGGTCAAAGGAGCTGGTTAATGAAACTTGCCGATTGTACTCCAGAAGGAAAACAGGCACAGAAACGTCAAAAGTGGCTGAAAATGGTATTTAAATGAACTGTACGGGTTTGCCAGGGCCTCTCTAACTGTTTTGCAAAAATTGAAGCGGTTGTACAGACCGAAATTGAGATAACGTCAATAAAAGATTGGACGAAGTCATTCACCGTTAGACTCAGGAAAGCTAATGACAAGAAAGAGGTCACATAATTACTTAAAAACAACTTTTTAATCGCACCGTTGACATTTAATTGTGTTGTTTGTCATGCAATGCGAACGCGCAATTGGATTACGTAAACCATGTGATTTATCATTCGAATTGCATTTTGAATGTCTCCGGATTTCCCGATTTTTTCAAAGACCACTGTCGTCCATTGACGTTATCTCATTTCCAGCACACGCAACACTCCGATTTTCTACCGTAAACATTAACCCGAACGAAACCGTAAAATTAATTACGTCGCTATTTTTTAAGCCATTTCTTTTGTTTCCGTGTTTGTAGTCACGGGAAAAACATAAGTTTGGCATTCCATAAGTAGTGTGTGGTCAAGAATCCATGGTATAATTTGAAATCAATTGGCCATTGTGTGGATAGGCAAGATTTAGCATTGTGCTTAATGCCACCTTTTCATTATGGTAGCCTTACCCTTCTACGTTGTCAAAAGCAATCCCATAGGTGTTTCCGAAGCGTTTGCAACTTCTTTGATAAGACCCTTTACTTAGATCTTTACTGTAGATCTTGTATTCATTGAAGTTAGCATAGTATACTCTACTACGATGAATTCCTACTTGCCAAATTCCTGAAACAGAACAAAAAATCTGAACAGTCCATGGTGCCTCACTCCAAACAAACGAAGCATCGTAAATCGATTCCTGCAAAGGTTTTTGATAGCTATATTAGATTCAACCATGCGTGTCACCAAAAGAAAAGATTTGGACAGAGTCGATTAGTTGAGAGAGGAAGCGGAAAAGAAAACATGTGGCCGATTCACCTGTGTTTCGTTAAACAAAGCTGAGATAATCTGGCCTTTCATATTGACTCTATTTTTATCAGGCGAATGCAACGACTTTGTGTTCCTTAGTATCCAAAACACGGGCGTCCAAAGTCCAGTACATTTCATTCATTTTGAATGTCGACTAAATCGCTTACCGTTGACTTGAATATTTTCATTAATCTTAGAATTGAGTTTTTCTCAGGTATCGGATTCCATTTTACTTGAGAGTTGTTACAAATGTCTGTTAGATCCCGGGTTATAAAACCAAATGAGACATATCGGACTCCTTTCCCATGATCCCTTACACTTACCGTATTCACTTTCTTCTATGACGGTTTCCACCCAAACCTTTAACGTACCCTATTTATTTGCCTATCGAACTCCTACCAGTATCAGTAGTCCTGATCATAATCGTGTGCTAATCCTCGGTGTTTTATTTGTGCTCAACAACTGAGTGAAGCTAAATGTGTCTGTTGATGCGACAATCAACAACCCGGTGTCCTGATCTGTTTCACAACCCACAACCACTGCAGTGAAATTGAATATTAAAGTGTCAGTGCAGCTCTCATTGCAGTATTTATCTATTGAGGTTTTGAAGCATATCGGTAAGCTAAAATGGGTAGAAGACGTTTCATCTAGAAGTCCCAGGTATGCAAATGAGTATTCTTTGATCTTCATGTGCTGTATGATTTTGTGAGTAGCGCAAGACGGAATCAATGGCTGTACCTCCTTGGGACTTCTATATGAAACGTCTACCCATTTTACCGCTTACCGTTAAATGCTTCAAACCTCCAGAGATATACAGCAGCTGCCCCTTAATATTTGGCAAAGGTTTAATAAACAGGTTTGAATTTTTTTTTTTTTTTTTCAGTTACTTACATTCGATGTTAGCGTTACAAATTAAGAAATGCACTGGTGTGACGCGTCAAAAACAAAAATAAAGCAAATTGAATAGTCAGAGAGGTCTAGTATTAAATCGCCGCTACTGTTGTTTGTTTTTACTGGAAGTAAGAAGTCTTAAAACATTACCCAATCGTCCAGCACCCTCATTCAATACTTTTAAGATGAACGCTTTATGTCATACATATTTTTTTTTATAAAAGCGTGAGATTCCTAATAAAACAAATGGACAAGACATCAAACAAAAGATACCACATCAAGAAGCAGCGCACAGATTACCTCGTGAATTTTTTCAGCTTTACCTTCGTTTCAATCGATTGCATTGATATATTTGTTAGCCATATACATGTAGACTTCACCAACTATAGCCCATGATATACTTCCATCGCAGCGAGCGATTGCGGGCGTAAAATTACCGGATTTTGACCCCCCCAAGAGCAAGTGTTTTACCCATGCCAGAGCAGAAATCGCTCGCTGCGACTGGAAGTATATCATGGGTTTAATTAATTCAAGTTCAATTCGCTGTTTTGACACGGCAGTATAGGGGTGTGATAATTAAAAAATGGAAACATCCATCTCCAAAAATGCAGACAACCTAACAAAACTAGAAAAATCAACTTTACTGAAATCAGACTATTCTAACCCCCTTACATACACCCTCTGAAAGTTTTAAAATAAGGTTTAAGCAATTCGGAAGGTTTGCCATGTGAATAATGCAAGTATTAGCAGTATCAGACTGCTATCAATAGAATTTTCAGATTTTTATTCCTGATTTTAGGTTTTTTGTTTCAAGATAATTTTTTTTTCCAAAATTCGCACATTTTTTTAAATAAAGTCAGCCCATTTTGGGCCACTTTATATTATTTCACACCAATCATACCTGACGTTTTAGCTTTTCTTGATTGTTCCTCAAAATTAATCGGCATCCTTATTTATGAATTTTAGGCAATCCGAGCTGTCATCTTTTTCCGTCTGGAGCAGCTTCAAGATAAGCCCTATGCATTCAAAAAGTGCTTGAAATTTTAGCTTTGCTGTTTTCATGTCTTTGCAAGACAGAAAATAAAACGTGTACAAGAAACCGTATCTTGAGAAAAAGAATGCTGAGTCCGACCGAATCTAGGTACACTTAACTGAAGTATTGAACTGAAATATTATACGACTGAGTTTCGCGAAAACTGCTATGTCGTTGTCCGTAACGTAACAGTAGCGTAACAGGCAGGAGCAGAGAGGCACGTTGCCCCCTCCCCCAGAATGGTCTGAGCTCAAGAATGGTTTAGAAAGGGAAAGAGAGCGAAGAAGTGAGAAGACATTACAATTCACTCTTTTCAGAATTTCAAGGCGTCGAAAAAAAAAATTGGGTCAGATAGGGAAAAGTGAAAGCCTTTCATACATATCGTCATGAGTCTTCCCAAACAGGCCAATGACCATTTTGGGCGAAGAAATTGAGTTTTTGCATATATGAACTATATCACAAGCTCTTTTCATATACCAAATATTGATCAAAAATAACATTCCCCCCAATTTTTAGATATAATAGAGTTTCACTTTGGGGAATTATACCCAAAACGACAAATGAAAATCTTCCAAACAGACCATCTGCAGTCGTCTGTTTGCTGTATCTGAAACCACCGCACGGCTGCTTATTAAGTGAGCATGATCAATGGGATTATGCGAGATTCATCTCTCGCTTGATCAAACACGGGGGGGGGGGGGCTATAGAAAAGTCTGGTCGACGTTTGTATTAGTACCATGTGTGTAGCTGTACTGACACGATTTTGACCCACACTCAAAAGATTATAAATTTTTCCAGTATTTACTGACAGCAATTCTGCCGAATAATTTCTGTGAAAATTACAGTATACTGTAAAAACTGATTCAATCAAAACACTGAAAAATATATATTTGGCGAGTTATTACAGAGATTGTGAATGTGTATAGAGGAATAAAAAAAAAACACACTGGACGAAAATCCTCACTTAGTAGGCCTATCCACAAATGGCAAACCAAAAATTTACGGTTTTGCATATACTGTAAAATTCAGTTAATTTGGTAAATATGACATTAAACTGTTAAATAATAAAGTGAATTTGAATGAAACTATAAAAGCTGTGGTTTATGGGTTGGTTGGCAGAATTACTCCCAGTATTTCCAATAAGATTACAGTATGTAGTTTTTCCTGTAAATAACTTATAATTGCGAATCCATAAGAGTGTCTAACAATGTTGATATAATTCAAAGTTTAAATACGAGCCTCTCTGAGTCGTAATAGGCCTCGAAAAGGACAAGTGGACAAAAAAGTATTTTACTATATTTTTAATTAGGTCAAGTATTGTCTTTTTCTGATCTTTTTTTTTATGTGAAGCGCACGTTATTTCGTTAAAACAAGATGCAGGTTAGTAGTGGTATATAAACAAAAATATGGCATTTTAGCTGCAGGGTCCTTACCAGACGTAGATTGTAAGATGTCTTGACTGTCTAAGCGACGATCTGGGCGATGAGCACGGCAAAAGGAGCCTACGTTTATCAGTTTGGGATCGCCTTTAAATCTTTCCTATACCCCGGTGGAGTTTGTGTTTTTGATAAAATGAGGCGAAATAATGTCATTGACAATTACATTAATAATCTTGCACCAAAAGGGACTTTAGCTAGCCCTGGGACACCTGAAGGGGTGGCTAACCACCCCGCCCCAAGTAGAACGAGGTTAAGAATCATAATGCAAATGTAAAACAAAGAACATCAAAATCTTTTTCTCGTTTTGTTCTCCTCTTTCTTTCCTATATTTTTGACACATACCTACATATTATTTTGAGTTCGCAGCAATTAGTTTTGATTAATAATTTCACTAACTGATAATTTATCTGTTTACTAAATAGGCAAAACGTAATGTGGTTTGACTACATGTAACAAATTATCATTCCATTTTGCAGCATCTCAATTAAAATACATGATTACCTGGTAACTTACAAGATTACTCATTGAAATTATCATAAAATTAATTCAAACCCGATTACGCTTATTGAGTAGATACAAGTAAATTATTTCCTTTCAATTCCAATAACGAAAGATGTTAACAATATACCCCTTTGATAATCAGAATAGGCAATTTGAATTGAAATCACACGTCAGAAGTCTTGTCGGCAACTGCATCTAACCTCAAAATGGTTATTTTTTTAACCATAGAAAGTGTTTGTGTCAATAACAGAAAGTAAAACTACTCTAAGAGTGCTATACTCCAAAGGTGAAACATATACGGCAATGAATCTGTTTGATGACAATATTAAATAATATCGCATGAGAATATCTTCATTTCAAATTGTTCTGAAACACTCCGAAGTCGTTATTTTTACGAGTTTTAGATACGTCATTTGACTCTAATAATTGCTAATATACTCTCCTATGGTTTTTTGTTACTTGAAAGTAGTAAGCCTACATGAATAGTGTAATTTCTTTTCAGTGACAGTTGGAACTACTGAAAATTTAATAACTATATGTAAAAGATCCCATTTATAAAGCGTTGTTTTTAGTTAATTGTACTGGAAATCACATTATTCTAAACACTTGTTGTATGTGTCGATCATTATAATTCATAAACGTGAAAAAAAGAGGTTGTGAAACTCTGTCGGCTATTACCGCTGAAAATCAGTATTTGGGATGTGACCAATTAAGACCATTTACCAAGATTTATTCGGGCATGTGGATAGCCCTAGACTCTCCAGGGGCGGACACTTGCTAGTGTCAATTAAATGACCTGTCAATATCCATCAATGAAATTTTAACTTAATGAGAATCATCCAATACAATGCGCCGAAAGAACTACTGTATGGTTAAGTGGTGAAGGTCATCTGTCCCAACAGATCTCCATTTTCAAACATACACACACCTCCACAGGTCCCTTGTCAATCAGTATAGTCCTTAGCAGAAATCACCTTGGAGGTCATTCAGATTATAAGGGTGTTAGAATCTGCAAAACATGCGGCTTTTTTTTACAAACACTTTTCCCAATAGGTTAAAGTGATTTTCTCCGAACGCCTCGTAAATTTAATACAAAATACTAATGACTTGATTAGTAAGATAAAAGCTTTCCTTCTGAATAAACTAGTGATCTTTTGATTCCTTTTACTCACAAAGTAAAATAATCACCTTCGACGCAATAACAGATAAATCACAACCCAGCTAACAAATATGACGTTTTAAACGTTTTAAAAAATTTTTTATAAAAGTTTGACAAAAATTAATACATGATTAATGGTTACTTAAAAAAAACGTAATTTTGGTTGGAGGTTATTTGACTTTATAAAAAACTTATTCGAAAAAGTTTTTTAAAACGTTTTCAATAACGTAAAAGACGTGTTTAAAAAAAACCCTTTCCAAAAGAGTGAAGACATCAATAAACCTCAGAAAACTCGCGTAATTGAACCATGAACGTTTTAAGGACGTCTCACAAACGTACTTGAAACTGCTTAAAACGTAGACGATTTATACTGTTCCTAAAACGTTATAAGAACGTCCACAACATTTGATTAATTGCCTAATTAACGCTAATATTAGAGAAAAAAAGTTATGGTACTATATCGGGCGGAATATTGCAAGGAAATCTACTCAGCAAATTACACACAGATGATTTTGACATACACAAATTACTCACTTACCTGTATTGGGAATTAAACCTTGGAAATCTTAGCGTGGAAGACCAAACACTTACCCACTACACCTGCTAGACGACTCACAATTAGAGGCTAATTTCTTATTTATAAATAGGCTGGACGTGTAGCAGAATTATAGTTGTATCTTTTTTCAAAAAGTGGTGACCTATGAGTGACCCATTCATTACCATGAAATTTAACACCATCTGTGCTGACAGAATAAAATGCACGTATGGCAATAATGCCAATAGGCTTCAAATAAACAAAATAGCCTGTAGTGAAACGTTATAAGAATGTTGGCGAATTTTTCGTTTTTCCCTATATGTGGGTTTTGTGAGTAATTTTGCAAACGTTTTAATTAGGACATTTTAATATTACGTTTTGGTAGAGTGTCATCCAGATATCTAAACATATGTTTCCCCTTAAAACCCTAATTAACGCCTATAATGTGACATGACTACGTTTAAAAACGTTTTATAGAAGGTCTTATAAGACGAAGATGCAATGACGAATGACAACCTTGCCAAAACGTTTTTAAAACGTTTTTTACACACAAGGTCTTATAAGACGACACGTAATAGACGAATCCAAACCACCCTAGCAAAATTCATAAACGTGTTTACAAGCTCTTATTAGACGCATACGACATGGGTCACCTCCAAAAACGTAGCCAAAACGGTTTAGAACGGTATTTATCAGGTCTTATAGACGATAAGTATAGACGAATGATAACCTTGCCAAAACGTTTTTCAAACGTTTCGTCTACAAGGTCGTATAAGACGAAGACGTAAAAGACTAATCAGAAACCAAAACGTTTTAAAAACGTTTTGTGTTTGCTGGGAACTTCTTCCAGCAATAAAGTTTATGAAAATTATTATGTCCCCATACTTCACAAAACCCAGGGTTTCAATCGCTAGACATACGCTTTGATGTCCTTAGTGTACTTACACTGTGGGGCCTATGCTATATTTGGGAAATACAGCAAAACTGTAAATTTTAATGTCCAATTTACCGGCGTATAAAACGACTACAGACAACTGGAGCTGTTTTATTCGAATTTTTTCGAGAATCCACATTATCGTACTTCAGTATATTGAATTTCAATTATACTATAAGTACAAAGTTTACCAGAAAAACAATGCTATAAATTTTACAAGAAAAGGCTGGCAAGATCAATTCTTTCTTCAAACAAACCCCCGTAAAATCCATCTTTTACATGCATTCCATTCAAATTACTGTGTGCATTATAGCTTTATGTATTTATATTTTAACATTGAGTATTAATATTTGATTAAATATTCTAATTACAAAATAAAATTATAGAACCTCATCATTCCTCTTTTCTATCTCTTCATGGCACATTAGTTTGCCTGAAGAGCCAATGACACCTTAAAAACCGTACAAAAGCATAGTCATTTCTTAAAGCGCCCTCCGCCGGCAAAAGTATGTTCAACATGTTTAATACCACTGCCTGAGGCGATCGATCGACTCTTTCTGAGTACGCCAAACGCTCAATGTGCATTCGTCTCCTTGACATAGAAACCGAGTACGTTTTTTGGTTTTTTTGCAACCAGACCAATCACTTTATACTTAAAATTTGACAAGGAAAACAAGGATATACTTGAATGGAAAGCATGGCTCAAAATGAGACGTTTTTATGTCCACATGTCCACCATAAAATCATTTCCTCCAATGTTTTCAAATTTTAGATGTTCAAGTTCATAATTCTCGAAAAACTTCAATCGCCGTATCTCGAAATGAGACATTTGGTCGATTGGCCTGTTTTGGAAATTCGTGACAAAATGATACACAACGGGAAAATGAGAAGCATGGCCACCCTCTATCTCTCTCCCCCCAACCCCTGTTCACGACGCCCCTACCGCTAGTAAACATGATTGTATTTTTTTTTCCAATTTGAAAAAGGGGGGGGAAAAAAAAAAAAATCTAATTGTTTTGACTCACCTTTGGTATCACATTCTGCACCTATGACAACCAGTTTTTGGAAGACTGAAACACCCAGCAAAGATGATTGTGAAGACACTACGAAAGGTAACAACCTTGTTCATCATAGTACGCGTTGTTTTCCATTACCGAAAAAAGGTTCTATTGGGACCGCATTAAATGTTAGCAATGTGTAATAAATATGACTAACCCTACCTTATTAATAAAAATGGATAGATTTACATTAAACCTTGTGATATATTGGACCAGGTCCGACATAATGGGCCAGTTCTAAGAGACATCTGGAGACCATTGACCAACATCTTGCCGCTGGAAAAAAAAATCACAAAGCTGCAACAAGACGGATTGTAATTAATCGACCGAGATAGTTCTGTATTGACTGGTTAGATCTATACGCACAAGGCATGCTACGCGCAAGGCATGCAATTCCAAGTAAATGAAAACAAGAATATGGGAGTGGTCAAGCCTGTGCGTTTGTATTAACCACGGATATTTCTGAATTCCAAGCTGACGATAGTGGATGTAATTACCTTGGATGCAATTTATTCACCATTTTTTTCTGTTTGTCAGAGCTCCATAGACGATAACGGAATAAAGCGTGAAACTAATGTTGCGTGAAGAGTCAACTGAATTGAGTGCCCTGTTCCTTACCGTTGTAGCCGGACTGTGATAGACTGGTTCCATTTCTCAAAAAAGTGCTTCCTTCAACATGACGAAGGCATTTTTGAGTAAAAGCAATTGGGTTAGTGTATTTAGATGAAAATTTTATGCTAATTCCAAATTTTCTGGTCCCCAAGCTGAATTTTGAGAGGAAATGTGCCTAATTAGCATAAATTCAAAATGGCCGCCATTTTAACATTTGTTTGTACATAACTCAAGATTTAAGGCTTGTAATGACTTCATTCTTGTGTCTATACAAATGTTTTCAGTGTTAAGGAATACAATTAGATCATTAGTTATAGCATTAGGTCAACTTAACAGTTAATTTGCATAAAAATTCAAAATGGGCTGGCATTTTGACATTTTTGCACATAACTCAAGATTTAAGGCTTGTACTTCATTCGTGTGTCTATACATATGTTTTCAGGGTCAAGGAATTAAATTAGATCATTAGTTATGGTCATGCGTCATGAGTTGGTGTATACAAAATGAGGGTGGCGTTACCTTTTCACAAATATTTGTAAACATTTTTTTATTGTATCATAAGAACCAAGTTAGGTATTCAGCTGATTTATATTTCATTTTAAAGGGAATTTATCTAGCTTTGATATGGTAGCAGATTCAATTTTGTGCTATCTTTACTTTTTGAGTTGTCGTAATTTTAAGTCAGTCGGGGTCAGAGAGGGTGGTGCCTATGGATGAGGTGCCTACGGATGAGGCATGTGTTAAAGTCTAGGGATTTGTGATATTCGGGGCTTTTGCATTTTTTTGGTTTTATATCTTGTAACCCTGCCATGTATTAAGATAATACATCTCCATTTTGTTTTTTATTTATGTGGCATTCATTTTGACTCATACAACAGTTTAAGCTATGATGTTAATTGAAGGTAACAAATTAGACTGCCACAAAATTTTGTACTTTTACATCAAAAGTTCACTTTTCCACCTTATATGACACTTGTGGCACCCTGTATATGCACATACAAGTTGCATATTTGTCTTCCTTACATTTTTAGCTTTACAACAATATATAGTTTTATAGCTATCTCAAAAAAAATGATGACTTACTCTCATTTAAGTGTGAATACGTGTAATATTTGGTAGTTTCAAGCATGTAACACACTTTGCTCCCAACTCATGGTGCATGGCCTTATAGCATTAGGTCATGTTGACAGTTAATTTTGCATAAAATTCAAAATGGCCGCCGTATTAAATTTATGCAAATTAATTGTCAATATATGGCATAATACCTTAACTGATGGTCTAGTTGTGTTCTCTGACCCTGAAAACATATGTATAGACACAAGAATGAAGTCTTTACAAGCCTTAAATCCTGAGTTATGTACAAAAAATGTTAAAATGGCGGCCATTTTGAATTTATGCAAATTAGGCACACTTCCCCTAAAAATTAGCTTTGGGGACCGGAAGATTTGGAATCAGCATAAAATTTCCATACAGAAACACTGTTTCAATTGCTTTTACTCAAAAATGCCTTCGACTAGTTGCTTTTTGAAAAATGGAACCAGTCTATGAGTACACCGGACTATAATTACTTCTACACATTACTTCTACACCCGTGTTCCACTTCCGCAAAAATTTAGGGATTCGTCTTAACACACACACACACAGCCAACTCCACCTATTACTATTAGAAATATTGCCTATATTAATCGCACTGGTGTGCACTCATCTGAGAGCCATATGTAAGGGATGTATAGAAGAAATTCACAACACCTGGGCACACCATTCATTTTAATGGTATTTTTAAATAGCATTAAAATGAATTAAAAGGAGCCATAGCCCGGTCGCGAATAGCCTCACCCACAGGCTCCGATTTCATTGGGAGTGGTAGAATTTTAGTGTAGTCAGAAAGCTATTATTTTCCTCATTTAACCTGTGAAATCTTAGCGCTGAAGTTGGTTGGTTTGGCTGTTTATGAGACCAAAACCGTCGTCTTGAACTGCTAGACAAGTTATCTACAGGGAATGCTCCAAAAAGGAACTTAATTCGGAAGAATTTGGAATGGATTAATAACTTAGATATTTCATGCTGTCATTTTGGAGTCTTCGATAAGAGGACATATCATCCGTTGAACTGTACCTACTTTGACTTGTAATGTATTTTTTGGACATCCCAAATTTTTGAACTCAATCAATGTGATAGAAATCATAATAAATCACTGTGTTTATATACAATCCCAATCATTTTGTGCACAGGCTCATTGTTTTTGTGTTAAGGTTATTCTGACCTTGCATACATGTGATGTCGTAACAGAAATTAGGGGCTCTTAACCTGTACTGACTGGTTAAATTCGGATCATTTGTGCACAAGGCTCATTTGTTTGTGTTTAAAGGTTATTTCTTCTGACCTTGGCATCCATGTGACATCGTAACATATCAACAAAAGAAAACAAATAAGAAATGAAAATCCAGTTCTTTTGTGCCCACGGCTAGTTGGTTTTGTGCTTTAGGGTAGTTCTGACCTTGGAACTACTTCCTCAGTGTTAAAATCGTATGATATCAATAACAATTTTTTGTCTTGTCGAAAATTAGGCCTATGCTACGCATCGTCGGCAAGCAATGCAAATTTTCCATTTAGATAATTAATGGCATGCAGACACAATCTATATTTTAAAAAATACACCGTGTTACTGATAACAATTCCCATTAAAACAATAATTGATACACTCAAGGGGTATGTAAATATAATGCATTGCAGTTCATACCATGCTTACTCGATACCATTAAGTTAATGAAAAACAGGCGCGTAAGGATAATTGGTCTTTACTAGTGGGATTTTCTAAAGATGGAGGTAAGTAGAGATTTTCGACTTCAATTCATCTCGATGTTTACTTAGGGATGTTGCAACTCTGGTTAACACTAATCATTAAGAAGTCTATATGCAGTAGTGTTTTCCCTCCTGAACTGATGGAATCTGTAAGTTGCAACCCAATCTAAAAAGGGCCTACCCTAATAATTAGGTGCTCAAAGACTATCGCCCTGTGTCAATATTAGTTTTATATCCAGTTCATTGAGAAGATAGTGATTGCCCAGAAACAGGATCATCTTGTTTCAAATGACCGTCAGTTGATAAAGAACGACACAACCACCAACACCATCAACACTAAGGAATGAATGTGTGCAACACTGTCACACTGATTACTAACAATCCAATGGATAGTAGTTTTTTGTTTGCTCGGTATCCACACGTCATTGGTAATGGCTTTGTGGTTGTGTCGATTTGTTCAGCTAGTGTGCTGATCCGGGGCCCGCGTGTATCCATGATACGGACGCTCCTAACTTGACATGGCCCGCTTTTTTTAAAGCTGGGGCGGATTGGGAACAGTCAAGGATTTCCACCCTACCTATTCGACCTGATGCGATGTACATGTACGTTTGTGACTCTCTTTACACGGAACCGACGGCTTAACGTCCCCCCTCCCGAGGACGGATGCTTTCATGATCATTTGCCCAATTCCCAATTAAACCAATGGAGGCGAGCGTATCTGTATTTAATCATCGCCTTGGTAGACAGGATCAATCCTAATTGATTAGTACCCGAATAAAATCCCAGCAAAGTTGCCAGACCCCACCGGGATGCGAACCCGGGAATTTTTGATGCAGTAAGTGTTTCCCCTGCTTAAACTGTGGGAATCATGTAGTGACACAACAACCCATCTAAAGGCCTTAGCTTCGCTTCAGGGCATATCATGGTTTTGACAGTCACCCTTGGCCTATTATTTTAACCGTGCCCCTCATAGCGTCATATTTGTATAATATCATCCAATTTATCTGCTATTTAGAGTTGTTGACTAAGGGTCGTTACAATAATGTTTTCACTAATCCGTGTCTGCTTTGCGTTTAGTATTGAGTTCAAGGCGCTGTGTTCTCTGTAAAAAAACGCCATTTCATATATTATTATTTAGGGCAAAGTAAAGAATAAACCAGTTGAATCATCCGATTGTCCCTTATTACTGTTTATTTTTAATTATTTTTTTTTTCAAAGATGGGGCCTCCATGTCTAAGATGGCCACCTGATAATATTTGAAGATCGTTTTATGGATGCCGTTGAAGTTTGAAGTTATTTTACTTACCAACTTTATTGTTACATTAAAGGTGGTTTTTGTGATTACACACAAAACTGCAGTGTTTCTGCTTTGGTGATGCATCCATTAGAAAAAAGACCTTGGAAAGTTCATTATTAGTTATCTATTATTATACCGTGTACCTGGCCAATTTGTCTGTTATCTGTCCTGTCTATCTGTCGCTATCTGTCTGTCTGAGTGTCGGACTCGTCTATTTTCTTCGGAGACCGAGGGTCCGCCACGTTCCTGAGTCTTGGTGGGTGGGTGCCCCTGGACCAAACGAAGACCGAGTTTGTATTGGTTTAGTGATCAAAGGTCAGCGGGGTCATTCTAGGTCAAAAGATGTCAAAGGACTGCTTCTATTTTCTCTCAGAGCGAGGGTCGCATGTTCCTGAACCTTGGTGGTGGGTGCCCCTTGACCGAGAAGACAGAGTTTGTATGGTTTATGGATCAAGGCATGTGTTGTCATTCAAGGTCAAAAGAGTGAATGGGATAACTTTGGTGTATGGACTGAAACTTGGAGGGTGGGGGTTGATTGTCGAGCCGAAATTTTGAAGGTCACGACAAGGTCCAATCAGCGGTCCATTCAAGGTCAAAGGAGGTCAAAGTCTATTTTTCGAGACCGAGGGCCGCGGGTTTGCATGTTCCTGAAAACTGGGTGGGTGGGTTGCCCCTTGACACGAACGAGACCGAGTTTGTATTGGTTAGTGGATCAAAGGTCATCGGGGTCATTTGAGGGTCAAAAAGAGGTCAAGGTTTTAAACTTTGTGATCAAGACGAAACTGGTGGGCGGGGTTGGTTGATTGTGATGCAAAGCCAAAGATATTAAAAGTCATGACAAGGTATCAGGCGGTCATTCAAGGTAAAGGAGGTCAAATGGGGTATGCTTTGGTATATCCCAACTTTAACTTGAGTGGGCGGGCGTTGATTGTTGATACCGAAAATGTTGTTAAAGGTCACGACAAGGTCATCAGGGGCCATTCAAGGTCCAACGGAGGTCAAATGGGGTAAAACGTTGGTGTATGGACATGAAAACGTGGAGGGTGGGTTCGATTGGGATGCCGAAAATTTTACAGGTCACGACAAGGATCATTGAAGGTCAAGGAACCGCGATACCAGGTCATTCAAGCCAGTTGATCGCGAATCCCAGGTGATCGCGAAAACCCGGTGATTCGCGAAAACCCGGGGACCGTAGTAATATTATTTTATTATTATACTTCAATCACAAAATGTTCTGGAGCTTTCTAGCTGCAAACCGTCATACGATAAAACGCAACAACGGTAGTCGCAATGAGGATTTTCTCGCGATTGCGTTGTGGAAATAGTAGATCTATATGCAAGAAGGTTGAAGAAAATGCTCAACAAAAATGAATGATACTCTTTAAAATAAATTTTACAGTATATGCACTGTGAAAAATTGTGGATAGGTCTACTAAGTTAGGGTGTTCGTCAGCGCTTCTTTATTCTCCACACATTCACAATCTCTGTAATAACTCCCCAAATATATATGTTTTTAAGCGTTTTGACTAAATTAATTTTTTACAGTATACTGTAAATTTTACGGTAATTTGTTGGCAGAATTGCTGCCAGAATTTTACTGTAAAATTTACAGTATTTTATTTACAGTGTAGCAAAGTGGCCTATGGGACCCTGTGAAACAAGCATTTACTCATAACACAAACGACAAGATCGGATGGAAAATGGCAGCTATTACCCTTACGACCGTCTTGCATTCACGCGACGAATTCTGATTACTAAAAAAGTGGGTAGTGTGTACTTGGAATAACATTACACAATAATTAGCAAATACCACACAATTGATTTCATTATTGATCGCAGCTGTTTTTAGCTTTACTATGCCATTTACAGGAATTGTGGCAGCCATTTAAAAAAAAAAGCAGTAGAAGCAATAATGCATATTAGCAAGGCCCTATATTGTGCTAATATTGACGGTTAACCATTGAAACGGTTTTTGTTTATATCTTGGGAATGAAATGGATTTGAAGGCTTAAATTTTATGACGACAATGAGAAAAATCAAAATCTATACTACTTCCGGGTAAATCAGGGGGTCCAAAGACGATCGGAACACGCACCTTTAATAAAAACCCACAAACTCACAGCTAGCTACCATTCACAGTGTCTTTCTTGAATAATGTAACAAACAGAGTTCCATTTTAAAAAAATGTTGGACTATGAAGTACTCTATATATTTATATCTATATGTGCCATTTTCGTGAACTATTGGGTATGATCATGTAACTTACTTTTGGTAGGTTAATCCAAAAGCTCACTGATTTTAGCATGCTAGTTTAGACATAGGCCTATATCGATCAGATAACTCCTATTTTGAACAATTTTAATGATGATAATAACGCGAAATCCAACAAAAAATATACCTTGCCCAAATCTGTTTACAAAGAAAAAAATGCGTGACCTGCTGTTTGACTAACGATGCTAACAAATGATTGATTGATGGAGTTATCCATAATGGTCTTTCGTATTTATATTTTAGGTTTTCCCGGCCAATTTCGTCATTTTTTCAATACAATTTCAAAATCAACAATTCAAAATGTTGTGAATTGTAATGATGTGTTTAGATGGAAATTAAATTTCAAACACAATTCAATCCACATCCTAATATTGTCTCTCCTTTACATGCACGGGTCATCACTGATTAAGGTCTTTCAGTTTCATAAATCTTCAATGAAATGTCGACAAAGATTAAGACAAAGGGGGGAGAAGTAGAGAACCGTCTTGTGGTCTCCACTGTTAGTAACTGCCAAGCAGCGAACTAATCTCTACAACACCAAACACTGTTTTCCTTTAACGTCATTTCTTAAGTATACCCATATCATGACTAGATCTCAGCGCAGGCCTTTTCTAAGGTCTGCCTTGACTAAAGTGACATCATTGCTGATTTGTGTAACGGTCTCCAATGCGATGTCCTATGTCTGCAGGAAACCCACAGAGGAATCGATAACCACCGCCCAACCATACCAGGAATGGTCCTTGCCATCGAGAGACCACATCGACAATATGGAAGGGGTTGTGACAATTAGCGACCCTGGGTCACTAGTGACCCAGGGTCGCTAATTGTCACAACCCATATGGAAGTGCTATATATATGTGAGAACAGGCACCGCAGTAGAAGCAACCTCAATGTCTGATGACAACAACATCGAAGTCCTTACCATTGAGCTTAGTTCTGTCATGATTACATCCGTCTATACAAACCTCCATCAGTACAGCACCCTCAACTCAGCCTTGGGAATTCCACCGGACCTCACTTCTTCATTGGCGATTTCAACAGCCACAGTACCCAATGGAGCTACAATGAAACTAACAAAGACAGACAAGCTGTCGAAGAATGGATAGACAGTCAACATCTACGTCTCCTTCACTACTCTAAACTGCCGCCATCGTTTCGTGGCGCCCGTTGGGGGAGGGATTGCAGCCCTGATCTGGCTATTGTTGGTAAAGACATCTCTGACCTGTGTGGCAAGATTGTTCTGGATCCTGTTCCGTTAACTCAGCATCGACCAATCGGCATCCAGGTCGACGCTGCGGTGGGACCGGACAGGGTGCCTTTTTGGGCGCTGCTTTGGCTGCGGGAGGGCAGGCTGGCAGGGATTCACTGATGGCCTGGGTTGGAGCGTGAGGAGGATTGCTCCAAAGCCCCATAACTGTGACAAATTTGCCCAACTAGTGAGCAGGACTGCCCGGGGATTCATGCCCGGAGGCTGTGGGACGGATTATATGCCAGGCCTTTCCAAGGAATGTGCTAGAGAATATCAAGAGTATATCACCATGTTTGAAGCTGACCTTTTTCGGCTGAAACAACTGCTAAAGGTGAGGAAGTTTCTGAGAGGATCTCCCAGGAAAAGATCAAAACCTGACTTACTTTAATTGAATCCACCGATATGACCCTTGGCAGCAAGAAAGCATGGTCTACCATCCGAAAGCTCCGAGGGGATCCAACAGAACCTCCACAGCAGCCAAATGTCACACCCAACCAAGTTGCCCACCAACTGCTTTTAAATGGCAAGTGCAGCAAGAGCCCAAGAAGATCAAACTAGACCATAAGAGGTTTAGTGGCGACCCTGGTTTAACTCTACCCTTCAACATGGACGAAATGGAATCCGGTATTGCTAAACTTCAACCAGGAAAAGCGGTGGGCCTTGACAACATCTCAACTGAGCAGCTAAAAAATCTCGACCCAGTAGCAAAGGAATGGCTTCTTGACCTCTACAATTGCTGCCTTATTTCCCACAGGTTCCCAACGATCTGGAGGAAAGCACATGTTATGGCACTCCTACAGCCTGGGAAAGATCCATCCAATCCCAATAGAGCTACAGACCAATATCACTCCTCAGTCATATCTACAAGCTCTTTGAACGTCTCCTGCTCAGTCTATCGCACTGTGATAGACGAACACCTCATGCCAGAACAAGCAGGTTGCCGGCCAGGCAAATCAACAACAAGCCAAGTACTCAACCTAACTCAACACATTGAGGATGGTTTCGAGAAGGGTGTGGTAACCGGAGCTGTGTTCGTCGACCTATCAGCAGCGTACGACACTGTTAATCACAGATGCCTACTCCATAAGATTCTGGTCTGGAAATTACCAAGGACATCCGCTTGACTGAGCTTATCCGAGGATTGCTGGCAAACGGGATGTTCTTTGTTCAGCTAGGAGCCAAGAAGAGCCGATGGCGTAGGCTCAAGAATGGTCTACCACAAGTGAGTGTGCTTGCACCTCTCCTGTTCAACATCTATACCAACGACCAACCTAAGAGTGCAGGAACCTGTCGTTTTATTTATGCAGACGATCTTGGAATTAGCGCACAAGATGCCGACTTCACAGCACAGTTGTTGAAGAGAGACCCTCCAAAGCTTTGGATGAACTCACTCCTTATTATGAGGAAAACCACCTACGTGCAAATCCATCTAAGACACAGACTTCACGTTACCTGGTCTGGAACACCCCTGGAGCACTGTGATAACCCTGTCTACCTAGGAGTTGCCTTGGACCGCACTCTCTCTTATAAGACCCACATCGAGTGGACGAAGACTAAATTATGTTCACGCAATAACATCTTGAACAAACTAATTGGCACAAGATGGGGTGCTCGCCCACATACCCTAAGATCGGCGGCACTTGCCCCGTGCTACTCATGTGCAGAGTATGCTTGCCCTGTATGGGAAAGATCAACCCATGTAAAGAAGCTTGATTCAGCGTTAAATGCCTCCTGCCGGCGTATCACAGGATGCCTGCGTCCAACACCAACGGAAAATTTATACATCCTAGCAGGAATTGCTCCACCAGACATCCGTCGTAGCGTAGCGAGCATGCAAGAGTGTAGCTGCCAAGTATCTAATGTGAAGCACCCTATGTCTGAACAGATACCTGCTGCCAACTGCCTTAAATCCAGAGAGAGTTTCTTAAGCAAAGTCCAACCTCTTGAAACAGTCTCTAAGGAGCTGAAGAGAGTCGCCTTGTGGAAAGAAAGACTTGCCATCAATCAAGTAACATCTATTGGTATTGAACCTGGTGAGCATCTCCCACCTGGAGCTGACTCCTCATGGGCTGAATGGCGATGCCTCAACAGATAACCACAATTGGCCGATTGGCCTTGCAGAAGTGGGGCTACCTGGAAGCAGATCAGGACACTACCTGTGGTTGTGGAACAGCACCACAGACAATGGAACATCTCTTTGCCTGTCCACTGCTGGAGCAACAATGCACAAACAAGGACCTTGCGGAATTCAGTGAAGCAGCCAGACGTTGTACCCATCTCTGGCTGGATCATATTGAGAACCACAGTGTTTGGACACGATAAGAAGAAGACAAATTAAGCATGGCTATAAGTGCCGGTTCGCTCTAGGAATTCAACTCCGTTGTATTACGTAAAATATGGAATTTGAGCATTCAAAACCATTTGTTTTTGTTATGTTTATGTAAATTTGGTATCACATGATAGCTTAGAGGTTTTTTCTTTCCATTGGTATCAAAATAAACACCAACATTTCCATTATGACGTCATTAGTTGAGGAAAGTATGAAAATACGGGATATAGAGCGGAAAATTTATATTTTCGCAATTTTACTGACTCAAAAACACTATTAAAGCACTAAAAGGCTATATAGAAGTAATCATTTCCCATCAAACCGCACAAAATCGGATATTGTTAACTTTATTTGGGGAAAAAATCCTTATTCTATACTGTGGACTGTGCAAATGGTACCTGACGTAATTCTAGATACCAAAATTAAGTGTCTGTGATATTCCTGTATCGTACTAGGCATGTTGGTACTTCTCTCTAGAAATGTTGGTACTATGCATGTTGGAACAGCGACCTTTTGATCATAATCCCTATGCTGCAATTGATTATCGGCGAACAACCATTACTGTAGAATATTTTGAAAACTCTATGTCCGAACACGTGTTTCGGCTGTCTCCGGTGTGTATTTGTTGTTGTTTTCGTTATAAGAAGTTAATGTACACCGTTATGCGTTTAGCTTTACTGCCCAAGACTGTCCAGTGTGAAAAATAAAGGATGAATTTTGATTAAATTTGAACGTTGGACCCGGGAGGGGGGTCTTGGATTTTCGTTGGGCACCCATGCTCGTTCCAGGGGTTCTGAAAGTGACCCCTAACGGGACCAATTTTCAGTTAAAATATACCCTGCCCCTAATTGGACCAGCTTTGGTGAAATTATATTAGTTTTTAGTTAAAATATACACCTAACGGTACAGCAATAATATGACATCCTTACTGTGCTATTTTAAATATATTTTCCACTAGTATTATCCCAGTTATATACTCTCTTTTGAAATTCCACTTATAATGTATATTATAAACATCTTTTACTTGTATGCAAAATATTTTGACTAATATTGTAACAATTAATTTTTCACTGTACTGCATATTGTTTTGCTGTATTCTATGATGAACAAATAAAATTGATGAAGATTGAAGGTAATTTGCAGTGAGATTATACCCCTTGCGGGACCTGTTCTCAATACATGAAAAAAGATACACATTTAAAATAGCCAGTATACAAGACAAAAATGACACTTGTGCTACTGCAAGAAAAATATACACTTAGGGGTATTTTGCTGATATGTTTAGGTTAATTTTTCCTATTTGTATCATTGAACCCATGACAATCACAACTGAATTTGTAACCCTA
This sequence comes from Ophioderma brevispina, assembly GCA_023653785.1. NCBI lineage: Eukaryota > Metazoa > Echinodermata > Ophiuroidea > Amphilepidida > Ophiodermatidae > Ophioderma > Ophioderma brevispina. The sequence goes on along the minus strand of JAMKCH010005185.1, from coordinate 129,290 downwards.
GCGGGACTAGAACTTGATTATTGTGAATTTGATACCCCTATAGCGGTAGTCCCGCATTTGCAGCTAGTCCCTCTTTTTTCGGAACGAGTATGGGTTCCCGACCAAAATCCAAGAACCCCCCGGGCGTGTTGATCGGTTTCCATGTAAGACGCCATGTTTGAGAATTTACTTCGCAGCATTCATCGCGTGCTGATTCGCTGATTCCCGATGACCCGGAATCTTTACGCAATGAAGAAACAAACCACGAACTGCGAATTTTCTCGAGCGAGAAAATCGGATATAGGATTATCCTCGGAAGGGCCACTTGAGAGAATATGAATAACAATTGCAATTATGGGGCGGCAGATAGATCGTTCAAAAGTCAAGTGGGTCGATGCGCTTCCTTCTTATCTCTTTCTTCCATGGTCAAAGTTACGTGATTCTGAAGTAGAAACATTCAATATGGTCATTAGAGAGGTCCTTCAAGTAAAAGACAAACTTCTGGACTTGATTCCTGGTCATGAAATAAGTCCAAATTGGCCTACTCAATTATATCTCCAAGTTGATGTGTTAAAATAGTGTGCAACATAATCTTACGATCTCCAGGATGGTAGTGAGTACCCATTTTTATTTTGTCACTCTCAAATTTGTTTGTCACCTATATGTTTTAATAGCCGTGGCCCGTCAAAGTCGGAAGGTACGGGGGGGGGGGGGGGTGATTGCCACCTTCCTATACTTTACTGTGTAAAATGGTACTTTATATTACGTATGAAATACTGACAATATGGTGTATTTTTTCTGATTTTTTTCCTTATTTTTTAGAGTAATAACACGTGTATACTTACTCTGGCACGCATCATTGCCAAATAAATACCAATTTTGTTTGCATGAATGGCAAAAATGGTCGAAAAACCCTTGATTTTGGCGATTTGCGTACAAATTTGCTTAAAAATAAGCTCTCAGTTATGACGTCACTATGACGTCATATTGTTAAAGCTTGATATGTTTGTACTTGATTTGAAGAAAGGACATATGTAACTACACACTGATACCAAACAAGATGATGTTTGTCGCTTAATTACGAAAAAATCATGGGTGGTAACCACCCCCCCCCCCCCCCTTGGTCGTGAACGTAGTAGAAAACCACTTGGTTGGACGAAGGATATATTCAACGAGCTCACTGCAGCCTAAATGTTACCGCCCAAACCCATTATACGTAAACCTTACAGAATGGAAAAATGCACTTCCTCGTTGATTTCGTCAGGCGAACCTCGGTTACAAAAATCATCCTTGGACATCCAAAAACATCGCCAAGCATGTTAGTTTGTTTAAAAAGTTGACTGATGCAAAGATCAGCTACGATGTTTTTTGCAGATTTTCAATGTGGCTTCCAAAATAGTGTGTTCGTGGTTGCTATGACGATTGTGATGTTTTTAACACAGTACTAGTAGACAGTTCTAATATTTTATATTAATATGGAACTTTGACCTCGGTAGATTCGAAGCAGCGTCCGCCAATTAGCGAAAATGAGGATTTCCGTGCCCATTCTAAAGAAGTTAACTGGAAACGGCCCAGAGGTCTTGGTTATTGCAGAATAGTAGAGTGTTTCTAGAGAGTATTATATGACACACTTAATATAAACTTTATTTTTTTAAATCTGAAATTAGGCTGTAATTATTGGTAAAAGACATTAAAGGCTAATTCAGAGATTTCGGATATAACTTTTTTCGTGTATTAATTACAAATAGTAATCTGACAAAAATATAGTCATCTAAAATACTCAATATCAAAGTTTGAGATGAATCAGACTTTGATGAAGTAAACACTTATGTACTCTATAGTATAAGAGTACCATAAGGCACTGTGTAAAACTAACTTTTCGGATCCGGAATTTTATAACAAGTCGTGATTTTCTATATGAAAGGCATCGATTTGAGCTTAGCTCTTTCACACAGAGATAAGTATGTGGACAAACATTATGTATATGCAAAAAAAAAAACATTTGTTAGAAAATTGAGGGCGCCATCCTCGGGAAATCTCTGAGTCATCTTTTAAAGGTGCATCGAGAGATTTTACATGTCAGGAGTCCCTAAAAATGTTGAAAGCCCCAATTTTTCCCCTGATGTAAAACTTTCCATAAAATATCCCCATCTTAACAGATTAAGCTGAGAATTATTTCCTTGGTATAAACATTATGAAATTCCTAATATTTCATTGGAGCAAATACAAAATTCTGTTTTCCTTTTAAAATATGTAGCTAAATACAATGTAAGAAATCAAAAGAGTGTGTAGCCCATATGCAATCACTACATATGACGTAACATATATAAGTGCCTTGAAATCTCTTGTTGCACCTTAAAATTTTGGCTGATTACTTCGATTAACTGTCTAAGTTATGTTTTGGCTATAGACAATTCAGAGTTGTACTTTTGTCTTGAATTAGAGGCAACTTATTATCCATTACGTGTGGCACGTAAAATGAACGCCGGGAATCCACCCATGGACTTATTTCATGAAAAGATTAATCTTAAGGGGGGGGGGTATGGGGTCTGAAGCAGTGAACTTTGAAGTGATTTTTCTTAATTTTCCTAAATAGTGGTATATACATGTTACACATCATACTGTAGCCCATGTCACAACGTTTTACAATTAATGTCAATTTTTGCTCTGGTTGCCATGGTAACCACGTAAGGCCTCTGATTGAATTTAAGAACAGTGATTCCTCGTAAGTCTGTAACATTATGAGAGCACGTGTGGCGCGACGGATAAGCGCAGGACTCATGATCCTAAGTTCGTGAGTTCGAGTCCCGCTGAAGTCAACGTGTTTGTGTCCCTGGCAAGATACTTAGTCTCAATTGCTTCGTTCACCCAAGCGAAATATGGGGAGCTGTTATGGGGGATATTACAATCTAAGTGCTGATAGAGTTGTGCGCCTAGCCAGCAGCCACCTAGATGAAGCGAAATGATTGTGACGATTTCCTGATGGCAGCGGTAATAATAAATGGCAATCGCGCCTTGAGCACCCCGCAGGGTGGATATGTGCGCGTTATAAATCGACATTATTATTATTTCATTAGAACAAATGTGACAAAATGTAAGGTAAAATTAATCAAATTGGACCCAGGTATAAAAACAAACCAATACCGAACTTCATTATTGTCAACGTAAGATTTTTTTTCCTATAACTTCTTCTTAAATTGGCTTAAACAAGTTAACAAGCTAAGAAAAACATGTCAACTTGATTAATCTTAACTTCTATGAAACAGGGCCCATGTCCAAGCTTGTCATACACAGTGGTCTGTATAATTTCGAAGACGACCTCGTTCTATTGTGAATTATGCAAGTAATACAAACAATCCTACTTGGCCAAACCTTCAATGTTTAGGATTAAGAATTACAACTGACACTTTGAGTTTGTGTGAGATAACATCACTGAAATTTACATTTTGCAAGATTTAAAATTACAATAAGTTAATGTTTTCAAAATGCAAATTTGTTTAAATGTCCTAGGTCCGGTAAAATATATTTTGTTTTTATATTTTTTTTTTAGAACTTAATATCTCCAAAATGACAAAAATGTCAGTTAGAATCTTGTAATTCTCTAGTACATTTCCTACTCTTCGCTATGCTTCCTATCTCATCTCTTTGGACAATTTTGTTCAGAGATAGAGTACACCAAAATGTCTTATGAACTCCAAGCTGATCTGATTTGTGAAATCATAGATACCTAAACCAACCAGGACAGGTGAAAGCCTTTGTGGAAAGACTACCCAATTGACATTAATTTGAAGCAATGATAGTGCAGTATTAAAAACTGATACACTGTAAATGAAGTGTTTAGAAAGTATGGACAAAAACATGTTTTGCTCATGTTTAAATCCTAAACATGTTTCGAATTTAAACATAAGAAACATGTGTAAATCCTAAACATGTTTAGGTTTTAAACATAGGCTAAACATGTTTTGTCCATACTTTCTAAACACTTCATTTACAGTGTACTTGTCATCAGTTTTTTTTTTTCAAACAAGGTGTTGTTCCGGTTTAATTTTTCTTCAATGCATATCTTCATTGTTCATAGCTGGTCGTTGTGTTAAGGTTATTGAATCAGATCAACCCGATTCATAAGGGCCTAAGATGATTTATCAAAACTTTTGAACAAAATGTTCTAATTCCACTAAACATAAATCTTGTCAAAAATTATGTAATCTAGAATATTACGACCGCTTGAACCTCTATGAATGAAAAACACCCCGGGGTGGGCGCTGGCTTAGGAAAGGGCTACGGGTAAGGACAGCCCTTAAAACCCACATTTCGAGCTTTTTCGATGTTTTTGGTGATATGCTTCCATGTGAAGGATAAAACATCATATGAAAATTTGGATCATGATCAGGTCACCCACCTTGAAGGGTTGCAGTTGAAGCATAATTCTGTCCTTAAGGATTCCGTTTAGCCTTTTGGGAAAACATTTGCTTAATAAGCTCAATTTTAGCCAAAATAGCAGTTCCAAAGCCTGTAAATTTCTCGACATTTTAGTTTCTAAGCCCCTACTTTGAGATACAAAATCCGTTTTCAATCCGCCAGTTTCGGGCCGCACATCCCTACCTGAAAAAAAAGTTGAGTGCCCCCCCCCCGAAACTACTACACTTAAGATCCATTCATACTTCACTGCACTACAATTAAAAATGGATGAAAACCATCTCTATAGCGAGAGATCAGGTGTGGCAGGAGATATACAGGGTGAGTCAAAAAGATTTACACTCTTTTTTTTTTTTTTTGGAATTTTCTACAGCAGTGAAAAACCTTCCAGAGATAACTACTATAACATATAAAACTAGGTTATTTCACCTACTAGAGAAATTTTAAATTTGCATTGCGAGGTTCTGTTAACTCAAAGATAGGTACCCATTTTTCACTCTGTCCACGGAATCGCTGTTGTGGAATTTGGTCAAAGAGACTTTGGATGAGTCTACACAAGTACATTATGACAGTCTTTGCTTGTTTTGATAACTTTGTGTAAACCATCAAGAAAATGTCAAACTATTTCATTATTCTTAAATCAATATCAAATTATGGAATCTTACGCCCAAATTTTGAAGCTTCGATACATGTTCCAAATTGTTCACATATCTTTTTGCGGAAATTGAATGCAAATGTAGGCAATCCTGTGCAATACAGCCGGTTGACCCACATTTTCCACCGACTCTTTCATAACCTGATGGGGGGGGGGCTACTTTGGGGAATCAATATTTGAACATTACACACATTCATCGTCCATCTGCCTTTTCCCTTGCATCTCAATTCTTTCCTCTCCCAATCCCTTCCCTCTCTTTTCTATTTACCCTTTCTGCTTGCCTTTTTCCCACTTTCCAGCTTTCCCGCTGGCGCTAGCTTAGGCTTATTTCCTGGTCAAACCATGGGGGAGGGGACAACGCGTCCCCTCGCCCCTGCCCTGTTACGCCATGTTATTGATTATCAAAAACAGTTGATACGGATTAGATAATGGTTACTTAAGAACAAAACAAGACCGAGAATGTCTCGGAAGCTGCGAATGAACCAATAGCATGTGAGGTTGTGGGAGTTCAAAATTAATATTGGTCGACCAAAATTGGGCATATTTTCGCAGATTTTGCTCATAACATCCAAGCAAAACATCATTTAGCCCTAAGATTTAATAGGTATGATTAAAATCCCTTTCGTAAAATTACTACAATACACCAAATTGTACACAAGGAAAGAGGAACATCACAATCAATAAGTCTGTATCCCTTTGGTATCAAAAGTTAGAATAGAATTCACTGGTATTTTTTATTACCGTAACACGTCCCGAAGGGACTACATCCTGGATACGAGAACCCACACCGACAATACCATTATCAGCATCATCATAATCTAAGTTTACTTAATTCGCTAATTTCGCAAATCTATATTCTTATACTCTTTTAAAACCCAATAAGCACACACAGACATCTCTTTTGTACATTTGTAGTCCTTAAAAGGACTGTTTTATTAATTATTCTAAATTTCTGCCTCAATCAAGACGATATTTGAAGCAGGCGGTTTCAAGAATTTGCCGCACGAATGGCTCATCTGTCCTACTGCAAAAAACCACATTGCAGCGTTGAGCTGTACGGTACCGATTCTTGGGGAATGGAAAAACGTGGGGCTCTTGGGTTTCAGGAGCAGTCCCGACATCTAAAGTAACAGACAGGCGTTTTAGGCGAGCGGTCAAGCTTCAAAAAGTGCTTTATTTTTCGAGTAACCCCTCCCCTCGGTACAACAAAACACAACCACTTTTATTCAAAGGCCAATTATATAGAATTTATGAAACTGATGGTTGTGGTCAAAAAATTTGGTGGCAGGGGTGTTTTTTGGCCAAAAAACCCTATTTTGGGGCTAAAAATAAAGAAAAAACGTGATTTTTTCATTTTAAATCCAAAAGCACAAAATTCTGATACATAAGTAACTTTTTGTTTTAGATTTACATTTTAAACATTGCATAAAAAGGCCAGATGATATTTTAGCTGCACAAAAGCAGTAGAAGATTTTTTTTTTGGGGGTATAAATGTAAAATTTTTTTGGCTAAAAATTCAACAAATAGTAATTTTCCTTAAAAAATGGACAAACACAACCACAATTGTATGTAGTGAAGGATCTGATTTTTTATAGATTAGATCTGTATCTTGTGTGCAATGTCATACCGACTTTGGCAGCTATATTTAATACTAACAATTGGCTAGAATGTGTTTTTTGCCATAAAAATGCCATTTGGGTGAACAATTGAGAAAATGATAATAAATTCAAAACATTTATTTTCGCGGGCCAAATAACTGAAAGATTAAACATTAATTGTTACTTTTTGGTATAACTATTTTGTAATTGATTCACAAAATAATCTTGCTTCACCAAAATTGGTGAAATGGAAATGTAGTTAAGAGTCCAATTGTACACGGCCTAAATAGCAAAATAATTAACAAAAAATGCTTTTTGCAAAACGTTATATTTAATTACATGAAACTTTTCGGCACAGCTACAAATTTACATTCAGTGCTTTTCACTTAGACTCCGCAAATTTGAAAGTTACTGAATTAGTAACCCAGGGGCCCGTTCCCCAAAACTGTAATAAAAATGCAAATTTCTTATTAAGTTAAACTAATGAAATGATTTTTAAATGGCTCGAAAAATCAAAATGCGCGCAGCCTACTGGAAACTAACTTGTTATTTTTTTTAAAAAAAATAAAAAAAATAATGTGTGTTTTTTTTAAGGTTTTCACAGAATTGTAACGTTTTCTTGTTTTTTTTTTTGAACTGTCACGAAAAAAGTTTCCAAGAAATGCATAAAAAATATTTCCGGTGTGTCGCATAGCTTTTTCTACTAAAAAATTCGCAAAGCTCTTAGGGGGTCTTGGCCTGTTGGAAGCGGAGACACACCGGTACATTTTTTTTTATTTTTTTTCCGTAAGAAAGTTTTCAAGACTTTCCTGGTGTCAGGAATGTAACATGTCAACTACACACTTTTGAGTCAATTCCCCTGAAAACAAAAAAAAAAAACCCAATTTTGAATGCATTTCTTGCATTGGCTGTGTCTGTATTTGGTGGCTACTGCAACACTTTTGCAATCCTTGCTATGGGCCTGTCCTGCATGGTCGATTCGTTTTTTTCCATAATTTATTATTGTAAATTGCTACAATATAGATCAAACATGTCACAGATTATAATGGTTATCTGTCACCACACCCACTTGGAAATGCTTATTAATTTTTAACAAATTGCATTCACTTATATGTTAAGCTTTAATTCTCATTTTATCTCACAATTTAACATAGTGGGACCCATTTTTATTCTGTAGGGTAAGAGAAAAATGGTAAGAAGGCATTCACATAAATGTAAGAGGGGAAACCATAAAAATAAAATGAGGGAAATTTCTGAGGACACTGCAAATAAAAAAGATAGAAGGAAAGAGACAGACAGGGTGATCGCCCTGAGAAAGGGAATGGGGAAAAACCTTGTCCCAAATAGATCGTCCATGAAACAAATAGTCTGCTTTTTGGGCAATATTGATTCATGCAATATCTTCCACGCATAGTAATTGGTCCCAAATATGCAATTGTTTTTGAAATTAAATTATACTTTTTGCAATTTTGGTGGCCTTGAGCATTTTGGGGGTGTTCTTATAAAATTCATTTTGATAATGATTGAGGAAATTCTTAAATTTTTGTACCGAGAGAACAGGACCTGCCCTTTCCTGTCGCATTATATCATGATTGTATGATTATTAATCATATGGCAGGTTTTAAAAACTGATTTCAGAAAAAGAAAACGCCCATTATCGGACATAACACCAATGCTTCATAAATCTAAAAGAATTCAATATCATTTTTTAAGTTAGAATGAAGATCTTCCAGAAAGGTGCCATTTTCAGCTTAATTGAAATTCATGCTTCGACCTCATTTAAGAGCAAGATTTACATACTCACTAATTTCTTAGATTAAATCTATTAGATTTATATTTCCTTCTATTTTTATGAAATTTTAATCTCAAGCTTGATTTGTCCTTAATAGCAATCCAATAGCTTAATTTTTAATCTAAGAAATTTGAGAATAACCTTTGCGCTTAGGCATCTTTTTATGAAAATGGACACCCTTTTTCTCAGTAACATTAGTGAATGGACAATCTTCTAACTAGGTACAGATGATTTGCACAAGCATGGCCCAACATGAAGATGAATGTAATTTAATCCCCAAACAAAATCCCCAATCTTTGAAAAGACAATATGACAAAACAAATATAAAAGAGCTCAAAAAGGCGAAACCCCAGATTTTGCAGAACGGAGCGGAATAATGTAGGTTTTTTTTGTCCCCGCAAATAATATTTGTTTTTTTTTCTTGCCCAAAAGGGTTCAAATTTTCGGTAGAAAAGTCCACTGTGCCATTTTTTTGCAAAATCATAACAACATGGGTACAAAACGTTGTAAAATCGCACAAGATTTTTTTAAGATAAGTAAAAAACACACAAACATTATTTTAAATCTTATGCACAAACAAGTACAGTACTGCCAAACACAACATAACAACTGACGAGGTAGCTATAACACTTTCTACTAACACAAATTTTAATTCAAGGTGGACAATTTTATATTCCTGTTCCAGTGCAGTTGTTATTGCCATTATAGTAAATGTATGAGTTGTAAACACCTTCTTTTTATCCAAGTGGATGTCTAGTCTGGGGAAAAGTGTAAAATTGCCAAAAACTGACCAATTTAAAAAAAGTACGTTGCCATTATTTTGGCAAAAGCATACAAAATCGCACCAGATTTTTTAAGATAACGTAAAAATCACACAATATTCCAAAATCGCACAAGATTCTGCTGAATCACAAAATTCAATCAATTTGTAACCTCGCCAATGATTTTCCTAAATTGCACATATATGTTTAAATCGACAATATTCGGTTAAACACAAGGTTTCTGTTTAAATGACAACAATTCTGTTAAATTGCACAGAGTTCCATAAAATCGCACAAATTACATCCCATCTCATACGAATTGTCAAATTGCACAAAATCTCATAAAATTCAAAGAATCACGGTTGAAATACAATGAATTTCTTTAGATTTTCATGACTGATTGTGTTTAATACCGACTTTTCCCAGTGACATGGGGCTTTTTTAAGCTGTTGAGGTAATGACATATATGAACTGTCTCTAAAATCTACTTAGATCGGACATGTTACCAGATTCAAAAATCATATTTTCTGGCCCAGAACTTGCAGTTTTTGATAAATTGGCCCAATTTGGATCATGTTAACATCATACCTATTGAATTCAAGGTGTTTCAAGTATTTCAAGCTATATTTAGGCAAAATAGGGATGTTTTTAAATGTGTACTAAATTTTACGATTATTCGGGTTTTAAACCTATTTGAGAGAACCGATAATTTTGTATCAATTTCACAATAAACACATGATCTTCCGGTTTCGTAGAGAAATAATAATGTATTATATAAATCAAGGCATATTTGGCTAAACGATTAAAGTAATCCAACCGAAAGAGTAACATAGTTTAAATTTTGAAGGCATAGCTTATGAAAGTGAAGAATACGCCTGTAGAATATTCTAAGCGAAAATTTGATAGAAAGAAAGAAAACAACAGTGTCCAAAGATATGAAGCTCCTCCATAGTGTTGTAGTAAGTATCTTGTGTTCCTTATAGTTGTCTTTTTGTCCTAGTAAAACCTATGGGGTATATCGTAACTAAACTTTTACTTTAGAACCCATTCTAAAATCTGATTTTTGGACGTCTTTTTTTTAAAATTTTCGTTGCGTCACATCATATTGCTCTCTGTTCGCTTGTTCCCCATCTAGTTTGGCCCTTTCACTGCCAGTCTCAATGCTGGTCCTTTAAAAAAAAAATAGGGACAGCAGTCCCGATTAGGTCGTCCTATTATGACCCTAAGTAACCCCGATGACCTTTGACATCCTCCATGGTGTTACCTTACGTATACCGCTTGCTCATGTACAGCAACAAGTCATCCAAAAGGTATATACCGTACTAAATCTTTGACACACACACACACAGGGGCCACGCAGACACAACGAATTATGGCCGACCTAAGGTCTTTCCGATTGGCATTGGACGACTAAAATTTATAAAAAATTTTTTTAGTTAATCTGTCTTTATCACCACACACTATTAATATAAAAACTGGGTATTTAAATACTTAGAACTCCTATACGCATACATTACTGTACAAAATAGGTAAAAATGAATTTTTTGAATAATTTTGCCATTTTTTAAACTAAATTAAATTTTTTAAACAATACCTCTGCTTTTTTCTTTCCTGACTGCTTTTGTAAACATGAAAATCAAATCTACAGAGAGAAGTTCATTACCACATCCAATTTTAGTGCTTTAGATCCGTGTGTAATTCTCCCCGTTTTTTCAATTTTTAACCAAAACAGGGATTTCTTTGCACTTTTGGACATAAACACACCTGCTAAAAGTTTTACAGGCTCTCCCGACTATATATGAAATATAGATCTATAAAAACAATTATGCTACTATGTAAAAATGTGGTGCTTTTGTCTATTTTCTTAGAGAAAATCCTAATTTTCCTTAATTTGTAACCAAAAAAAGACACTTTTTCCCCAAAAACACCCCAATTAATACACTTTTTACCCAAAAAGTAGCATCTTGACTATTCATGCAATCTATAAAATAAAGATCTATGATTAACAAAATACCACCACATCAGATCCTAGTGTTTTTGGCTTAAAAATAAAAAATCGTGATTTTTCTGAATTTTTAGCCCAAAAATAGAGTTTTTTGGCCAAAAAACACCCCTGCCACCAATTTGTTTACCACAACCATCATTTTCGTAAATTCTACATTATTATCATTCGAAAAAAGGTGGTTGTATTTTGTTGTACCGAGGGGAGGGGTTCCCGACCAATTTGCAGTCCTGACCGCTCCACTATTTGTCGTCCATAATTTTAGCCAACATTTCAGCATTTCCTTTGAGGACTACCATTCTTTCTAAAGAGAGAGTATAAATGTGTCATAAAAAAGCTAGAGTCACTTCCCAGTCCCCTCCCCCATGAAAGAGTACAAGTCAATTTGTTCAAACCCCAATAAAGAAACTTTTCTTTCTCTTTCCTATTTCTTCATATTTCACTTTTCCTGTGTGGCGTGTGGTTTTCTTATTAGGTTAATTATTAACATACATACATATATATGATTAGGCTATTTTTACATTTGCAAATTAAATATTAAGTACCAATTTTGTTTTAATTATGAATAAAAACACCTAAACTATATTTTAAAAAATCATTTTTTTTATTAATAGAGTTCAGTTTCTATTTGTAATCGTTTAGCTTCTAGTAAAAATGATTGTTACATTTTCAATCGCAAATGAAATATTAAGTGCCAAAAAAAATTAAAAAAACCTAAAAATCTAATTAAAAATATCAGTCTTTTTATTAATAGCGTTCAGTTTCTATTTGTAATCGTTTAGCTCCTATTTTGAAAAAAAGGAAAACAAATGAAAGAAATCTATAACAACGGAAGTTGGTGCACGTGAGTTCCCCTTACTATACTCTTCAAGTACAGAGAAAAAAGAAGTGAAACTGTAAAAAAAATGCTCTTTTAGTTCAAAAATGAACAGGCAGGGTGTTGCTTAGTAATAATATTAAGAAAGAAAAACAAAAACATGTCACTAAAGACTAGGCATAGTGGCAAACTTAAAAAGTAGTTTGTCCCTATCTGTGCCCTTTTGGTCTCCCATCCAAGAACTGACCGGACCCGACGCTGTATTGCTTAACTAAGGTATTATAACCATGACCTGGCTGTGCACGATATGAGGGCACTTGACGTTTTTGCGTTAAAACTAATACTTGAATCTTGTACAGAGATGTGTTTAAAAAAAAAGATACAAACGAATACGTAATATTTCATTAAAGAAACTCTCATACAAGTAATATTCATTTATCACTAACACAAAACTTAAAACAGGGCTGGAAATTTAAAAAAACAAGTATTTGAAAAAACTGTGCCGGGTCGCGGTATGATATTAAAGAGACACTGGCACATTTGAAAAATAGTGCGCCCTCAAGATTTTTCAAAATCGATATTTTTGCATGGTTGTAAGGCTTTTATATACAAAAGCCCTCACCCGAAATGATTAAGACCAAATCAGCTTCCTTATGGGTAAACAGAACGATTTTATAATTTAACGTCGCCGGCGACGTTAAATTCAGCAGACGACGAAAATGGCGTTTAATACAAGAACACGCACGCCGTATGCATGTTTCCTACGCTATGCACACTGTTTGATCGGTCTATAACCTTTGTGGTTTTAATATCAGTGAGTACGAGTCAAAAATATTCATGTAATATACACATTTGTTGATTAAAGTTTTGGAAAACTTAAAAGTTGGCCTACAAATTACCTGGATGTCTATCTTTTGGGGTATGTTATTTTTATGTGTAAATATATCTCTGTTCTTCCAATGGCCTAGACTATCATTTGAGAGCAAATTGAAGAAATTTCATATTTTGTGAAAATGTGCCAGTGCCACTTTAAAGAAGTTGAAGGACAACATAAAAGAGACATTAAGTAGCACTTGGTTTTCTCGTTGGGGTTGCACTTTTCTTGTTTAACACAATGTATAAAGAATAGAAATAGAAATGACTCAGCATGCCGGTTTAGACATGGCGAACAGACGGCCTGGAATAACATCTGAAGGACCTTTGACCACATGCTAAATTAACTTGACCAAGAGTCACAGCTGTCATTACATGATGTCTTGTTACAACGGTACAAGGATCATTTATTGAGTTTCAACTCAATCCAAGCATGTCAGGGATTTGGACCTTTTAACCCCTTAACGTGACCCTGGGTTCCAAGATGAGGGGGTCAACTGTACTTGTTTTGTATTTGGATGTCACATGATTGTTCGTGGACAAATTCAGCTCAATCGGAGATTGTTTGTAATTTGACATTTGACTTAACTTGACCTGTGGGTCAAGACTATCATAGACCTTCCTACTATAATGTTACATTCATGTAGCAAGGATGGGCTTTATCTGTGCTCTCTGGCTGAGAGATAGAGCCAATTTATTCTTAGCATTTTTTGACACATTTGAACCCCTTAATGACCTTTGACACCCCAATATAAAAAAACGCATATACACAGCAAAAATGCATTGTTCCAGTGGAAATAAAAAATCTGCTTTGATTAGTTCTGGAGATAAAAAATCTTGAACTATATTAGTTAAAACCGGAAGTAGCTGTAAATGACCTTTGACCCCAAAATGCAAACTACCTGCATCATGGTAACCAATGCATATCTGAAAGGTGTGTTTACTCTGCTATGTTGAACATTTTGAGATGAAAATTTTGATGTTTATAAATCTTTTGGTTTTTGGACCGGAAGGGACCCCGTAAGACCTTTGAACTCCTTATCCCTGAAACCCATATGAAGCAAGGGTCAGTGGTTCCCCTCTGAACCAGTTTGGTTTATATCGGCGTAATCCTGTTAGAAGAAGATTAATTTTGACAATTAAATTACACTCAATCCAAGCATGTCAGGTGAGTGAACTTTGCACCTCTAGAAAAGTGACCCATGGGTCACGACAGACGAATAGGGTATCAACTGTAATTTTTCTGTTTTACGATATCCCGAGGATGATTCCTGTCAAAGTTCAGTTCAATCTGAGCTTGTTTGTAAATTTGACCTTTGACCTGCAACATTTGACTTTGGGGTCGAGACTATCATAGACCTTCTTCTCTTTAATGTTACATCACTGTAGTAAAACAGGCTTTATCTGTCCTTCTAAAGGCTGAATATAGCCAATTTGCTCTTAATTTTTAGCATTTTTTGGCAAAATGATCCTTTTGACCCCCGTACTGCCTTTGATCCTGGTATAAAAAAAAACAACTAAGATATCAACAAATGCATTGTTTCAATTTAAAGAAAAAAATTCTGCTAGCTAGTTTGCTGGAGATAAAAAAATCTTAAAGGTATTTAGCTAAACCGGAAATGACCTGTAAGACCTTTGACCCCCCACAAATAAAATACCTTGATACATAAGCTAAAATACATGCAAAATCCGAAGGTCAGTACTCTGCTAGGTTTACTTTTGGTAAAAAATTTTGATGTTTAAATATTTTTTGTTTTTGACCGGACGTGACCCCGTAATGACCTTTGACCCTATTACTGAAACACCTTATATGTAGCATGGGTTAGTTGTTCCTGTAAAAAAAGTTTAGTTGAAATTGGCATAATCCTGTAGAGAAGATATTTTGCAATTAAGACATATTTTGGCTTTCAGACCGGAGAAATGACCCCTTAATGACCTTGACTCCTTATCCCTGAACACCCTACAATAAAGAAGGGAAGTGGTTCCTCTTGAAAAAGTTTGTTAATATCGGGGCCATAATCCTGTAGAAGAAGATTTTTTTTTTTTTTTTTTTTTAAATTACAAATTTGATGCCTGTGGCCAGGTGAAAGGTCGACAGTGTCAATTCATATGATATGAATTTAACGGCCGCAGCGGTCATTTGGTATAAGGTCTGGTCAGAATACGTCCAACCATGACTGAGCTAGACGCAAATGTGCCAAGAAAGAAAAGAACGCATCAAAAACAGAACAAGAAGGCCTGATGGCCGTCTTGTAAACTATAATATTCAGATTAATGGAGAGGTTTTGTATGTTGTATGCGTTGTAAGAGGTGGAAGATTGCAATTGCAAAAGAATGTGGCCCAAGGAAAAGAAAAATGTTTTTATTTACAGAGTTTTACTTAATTTAACAAAACAATTGGTATGAAAATACATTTTGATACAAGAAATAGATAAAATCGTGAATTGGTGACTGTATGGTTATTTAAAGGATATTTGAGATGATTTTGGTGGAGAATATGGACAGAATAATGCACACAAAAACTGTTTTCGGCAAAAGAAACATTGAAATAGGATGGAATAAAAATATGGGGGATTTCAAAGGTTTATCAATTTTGAGACGCTCGGTTTGTAACAATCCTGGCTTGGCGTTATTAAAGGGTGTTTAAAAAACATTGATTTTGACCGAAAAGAACTTGAACCAAGATTTGATGAAAAGCCAAGTTAGAAAAATAATGTTCAAATCGAAAACCTGTTTAAAAAAAAAATATGAAATCCTCGATTTTCACAGATACACTGCATTATCAAAGACCTCCCCTTTTCGAATAATCGATAAACCTGTTTTCCCGTTTGGGAGGGTTTTGAAAAACCTGGCTTTTCCAATCAACAAGCCTGGATTTGCAAAATTTAAAAAACGAAATACTGTTATAAAATATTTTTTGAGGTTTCTCGGTCGAGATAGAACCAAGTTTTGTTTAAAAGTGATATTTCACAAAACGGAAATAAATAACTACCAAGCCAAAGGAGTGAAGACGTTGAGCTCAGCGAATTCCTTTCTTCGCTGCAAAGACAGCGAAAGGTTAAATAGATTTTTTGCAGTGGATTTGAACTTTTATTTTACCCACAACAGCTGAAATATAATGGACTCTAATGAGTTTCAGCAAATATGTCACTTCATTCAAAATTTTGGGACTGTCCACCTGTGGAAGAGGTAGTAACTATTCACGAATATAAGCCAGAAAGAAAAATTTTATGTTACACCGTGGACGTACCATTGTTACTCGAGCATTTTAATAGCTTTAAATGTAATAAGCTACGGTATAAACATGATTGATGTTATAGATTATCATCAATTTTCAAATTACTACTACTTGAATCCGAATCTGCGTTGTGGTTGAATCCCGAATAGTTTGATGTAATAAATCTGAATGCTTACCAGGCCAAGTGAATCTAACAGAACTTGAGTGACATCTTCCATAAGGAACATAACCAAAAATAGTATATTGGGCCTATACTCACCGAGTATCCAGAAAGGTGTTTATACACACACAGAATAATAACATAAAAGGGTTTTCTTCACTTTAGATCCAAACAAATATAACTAGTCAAATAACAGCGCAAACAAGTGTAATATATCAAGTAGGTACTCGAATCAAGTAAATTATTTGGTTCAATTTGGACTTCAAAATACTAAAGGTGAGCTCCATATATAATGCACATTACTCATGCTGCTAGCTGTTAGATTTGGTTTTCAATGCTGAGCTGATATGGGACTATAGCATTTGACCATCGCATACCAGAGTCTGTAAGAAGTATTGCTTCCAGACTGTGCCAGCCCTCTATAATGTGGTTAATTAACTAACACCCAATAACATGTAAGGCAAGATGATAATAAATATAATGGGACGGATCTTGGACGCAAGTCTACACATATTTTTCAATATGGGCCAAATGTGTTTGACATTAAAGCTACAGGAATTCTGAAACACATGACCTTCACCCAGTGTCCTGCATATTTTGAAATTTATTAACCAGAGGTAGCGAGGTTTTTTGCATGTATTCCATTCAGTGTAAAATGTGTGATAAAACACAGTCTCCCAGTTGAGTCTAGAAGTATATGTTGCATTTTCTGAAACATTAGCCGTTACTTTGTCATTTTTGTCCCTTGAAAATTCATTTACATACATCTCAGATTAATACAGCAAATTTTCAGGAACATACCCAATCATTATAACACACAGAAATAAAAACACTTTCAGTTACAAATAGACTCCTTTCCAATTTTGAGAACAGTGGTTTCTATAGCCGGGTCGCTAATGCGACCCGGCAAAAAGCTGCAGACATAACCTATAGCGGGAGTCTTTTTTAGTTGTTGCAAAAGTGATGGCCAAGAAACACTGTCACGGAGTGTCCAGCAGGTATCCAGTCACTTCGACGGATTGCAAACTCGACCGATACCAACTCGACGGTCGTCCAACTCGACGGACAACCATGTCGACCGTCCTACCTAGTTCGCAATGCAACCCTAACTATACGAGCAAATCAGACGCATCCTTTAATCGGAATGACGTTTTCGTTATGGACCGCTCTATTTTAGGCGAGTACGCCCAAATAAAGAGATTCATCACGGTAGAAGTTCCTTTTACTAGTCATACTGCAGCTCGACGGATAACCAACTCGACCGTCTAATGCCAACTCGACCGGAATTTTTTTATACACGGTATCCGATTCATCTCTAACTTTGGAATTAAGCGTTTTAGGTGACTATCTTTAGTTCTAGATGATAAGTTATTTTTAATCACCTCACAAAAAATAATATATTACAAATCTCTGAGTCAGCCTTTAAACAAATGTTATAGGAAATCTAAATCTATATCTAAAAATCTAGTATGTACATCTCGTCGAGGTATCTCGTGAGTGAATTGGAATTGGAATAAAACAGCTTTTAAAAACGATGTACGGACTATGAATATACCATAAATATTAATCTCAGGTACGGATGTACATGTACTATCATTAGCAACGTAAGGCAATCTCTGTATCATTGTTTCTTTGGTTGAAACATGAATAGGCCAGAACCAGTCGACCAGAATAATTCAGTATCGTGTTGATCAGTCTTTGATCGTGATCGATCGCACCTACATGCAAATGTTTGGAACAATGACAAATCGACGGCATCAGGTTTCCCGCTGGGATTAATAGTGGTGCACACACGGATGCATTATTGTGTATGCTCTCCAATTGCTCATTTCTGCGATAGTTCAACTAACTTCAACTATCCTATCGCATAGTTGCTCTCACTAATCTCTATACATACCAGGGTCCAGGAAACTTCGACGAGGCGGCGAAACTTGCATACTCTGTAATTGTAGTGCTATCCAATCGCTGGTTGCTATCTTACCCCGGTCTCCATTGCATTTCTATAGGCCACTACTATCATGATAATGGAACATCCAT
Organism: Ophioderma brevispina; assembly: GCA_023653785.1. Taxonomy (NCBI): domain Eukaryota; kingdom Metazoa; phylum Echinodermata; class Ophiuroidea; order Amphilepidida; family Ophiodermatidae; genus Ophioderma; species Ophioderma brevispina. The sequence continues at coordinate 110,962 of JAMKCH010005185.1, read as the reverse complement.
TCCCGTGAACCATACATTACATTCATCTCTAACTTTGGAATTAAACATTTTAGATTACTATTTATAATTACTACACAGTGTAGTAATTAAAAATAGTAATCTAAAATATATTTATCGAAATCTATGAGTCGGCTTTTTAAGCTGACCAAAACACCAACAAATTTAGAAGAAAAAAAATGCATCCTTAAAATCTTCTCTGGCCCTTTTAAATTCGAGATTTTATAGGCCTAAAGATGATTTATATATGAATCGACTAATTCTTAATTAAAAAACTGCATATCTTTAATCATGATTAAATACATTACAACGGTCGAGTTGGCACGCGATCGGTCGAGTTGGTACTTCACGCGACGGTCGAGTTGGTATTTGACGGTCGAGTTGGTTATCGGTCGAGCTGGTATGGCGGTCGACTTGGTTGTTCGTCGAGTTGGATGACCGTCGCAGTTTGATATCGGGTCGGTTTGCAATCTCTGCGAAGTGACTGACATTCGTCCAGCATTACGTAAACATAACACGCATGAAAAAACCACTTTGTCGACGATTTCGCCTGGGGGCCCCTCGGTTATTAAATGATCCTTACACTCCAAGAACACATCGTCAGGCATGTGGGTTTGTTCAGAAAGTTTACACGGTTGCTAATATAAATAGAAATCAATTTTCCAATATGGCGGGTATGAAATGGATACGACGAGTGTGATGTTTTTCATATCCGGGGCTTTTATCACATATCACAGTAGTATGTGCACAGTTCTAATCTGTTTTTTTTACTTTACATGAGGGTGGGGGGGGGGTAGGACATGCCAACCTCACAGCAACATAACAGCATCAACTAAACTTTGTCGGCGTAAACCTCGAGTGCTTAGTCTTATTCAAAGACTTAACGGTAGGATGGGTCGCTCTACGCATATCGAACGGGCCACACACACACAGACTTGACTTCTAAAGCTAAGCCTCTTGTCAAGACTATTTAAAAATCTAAAGACCGTTGATTGTAAATTACAACTATTTTGCAGCGGGGTTAATGCCACTAACCCCGACGGATTTTGAATTCATAATTTTTTTCTTAATTACAATGATATTCCTCAATGTTGAGCGAAGCTTAAAAAAGTGATTTTGCAATGTTACTTGGACCGAGTCTGCCGTAGAAATACACGTAAGAATTCCATAAATGACCGTTTGGAAATCGCCACTGCCCAAATCGAGCAGGAATCGTGTCCGACCCCCCTGATGTTTTACTAATAACCGCTGGTATTAATTAGGACTTTGACCTTGGTAGCTCCTAAACAAACAGCGCCCACTCCAGTTTTTTTTTTTCTTCTTTTTTTTTTTCTTCTGCGGCATGCAAGAAGATTACTCCTGAATTGGCCAAAACCCAATGGCGTGGCCACATTCTTAATTGTGTGGAAACACCCCATCCATTGTTTACACTGTAGCTGCTACTGATATTAGCTGTTGAGAATGCAAGAGGTCTCATATTTCGCATTCCCAGGGCCATGGTCAGGTGATATAAAAATAAACCCTACTTGCACTGGTCACTGGTGATAGGGCATTCCCTGCTTGGCACTAAATATACTAGTCCTCACCACACCAAGCTTTGTATGGTACAGTTTTTCTCTGATTGTTGGGGGTCCAGTTTGCAAACAATTTTGCTTCATATTTCATTCATTTCACTGTAGATGACTTCATAGCTAATTTATGATAAACCAAAATAATACTTCCAAGTGTTATCATATACAAGTGTGCTACCAACAATTACATTGTTTTGTATGTATATTTTAACACTGAATCTTAGAACTAATTCATATGAGGCAGACTAATATTTTCATGTGTGGGAAACAGGCACAACTTTTGTACGGCAATGTATGGCAGATATTACTACACAATAGGTGATATGGTCTTAATTGCATTAGTCTTGCATTGGTACAGAAGTTCCATTTAAATAAAAATTCCTTTAAAAGGAAGGGGTGCCCCAACTGAGTGAGTCTTGTTTTCGGTTGTTTGTGTGGTGGGGCAATACTTATGTAAGAAAGAAACGGGTAGACACAATATCAGATTGAATTCGTGAAGTTTTTATTGGAATTTGCTTATTACAAAAGTCAATTTTATATATGTATAAAAATAGATATATATTGATTAGGTGAAACTGAATGTCTTGTTTTCATTTCACAATAAGGTTGCTCCTTATGATTGATGCCTGGCATAGGTATTCCATGTAATACCTGAATTGCTGTGTACATGTAAAACATTTCAAACTAAAATTGTGTTACAACACTATTTATTGTTTTCAAGTTCGCAATTGTGCACTAAGATGCAAAAGATTGTCCTTTTAAGACTCGTCTTGGGGGGTGTAATTGGTAATCACAGCGAAAATAAGCGGGTTCGTGCCCATTGGAAATAAATGACACGGGGACAGCTGTCAACTGAGCATCAAGGGCGACATCATTTTAATGTTACCGTCCAACGGACGAACTAATGAACACACTAACTACAGAGTGTCCGGCGATTTTGTAGTAGCTTGCTCGCAGCTCAACATCTCAAAGTTATTAAGCATTTAGAATTGACAGTATCAATGGCTTTGCTGCTGTGGACGTGAATTGTACCTATTGTTTTCACGTATAACAACCATTTCCTAAACTGTTAATTATGTTTAATATTTTTCTGAAATCGAGTGTAAATCTTTTGGACTCACCCTGTAGTCCTCCGGCTCACAGTCCGGACAATGGTGAACATAGGGCAATTGATTCAGTTTGACTCGTCCGCACCATTAGTTTCACGCTTTTTCCGTTTGTCAATCTATGGACCCGACTATGAGACCGCCGGACTATATTACGTCACAACCGGTTTTGGGACCGAGTAATTGCCTTTAATTGGATTCAAATACACGCCGATGATTCGAGTCCCGTTATAGATTATACTATTACGTTTATGATTTTTTCCTGATCCCCTTCCTAATTAAATACTTAGGTATAGTAGATACATCATTGGCAACCTGTTGTTATTAGAGGGAATATGGGGTTGGAGGGGCTAAAAAATAATTTTAAAATTTAAAATAAGGAAAAAATTACCTTTTTTTTGCTTTTTGTTTGACAAATATTGAGCTTCCGTTCAAAAGTTATGGTCGAAAATGTCGCCTCGCGACCTGAAATTCCTTGTGATATTTATTATGTATTTATTTTTTCTCAAGCTGCGCTATTTAATTTTTAAGCTTTAAAAAATGGTATCTGTAAGTAATTAAGCTTTTGAACTCTAATTTTCACAATTATTAATGAAAATTCACTTGCTTGTTTTGTATTGATATAATTTTAATTAGCATATTCTAAAATATATACAATATAAAAAACAGTGTTTCTAGACAAAATGGCCGATATCTCAAAGTTCCCATGGGGCTAGTGGAATTATTCTAGTTCCGTAAGTAGTCCTATTGATATGCTTTAATTTACTTTTTATCCTAATATTCTACGATTAATCTTTTTTAGAAATCCTGCGCGCAGCGAATCGTTAGAGATACCGCTGTGAATATTTCTTGTATTTGAAAGACAAATCTTAATATTTTATCGCAAATTTATGCCACAGTCATGTAGTCATGTGCCACTTAGGCCCCCTGCCCCCCGGGCCCCCTGTCGCCATGCCCCCTGCCCCCGGGGTTTTCTGGGCTCCCTACACCTGCCTCTGGGCCCCTGGCACCTTACCCGGCCCCTGGGCCTCCCCGGCCCCCCTGGGTTCTCAGGGGCCCCCTGCCCTACCCCTTTAGCCTCCCTGCCCCTGGTCCCCCTGCCCCCTGTGGCCTGGCTCCTGGGCCCCCTGCCCTTGGCCCCATGCCCCTGTGCTCCCTGACCCTTTTGCTTATATACTTTACTATTATCATCTACTCTGTCAAAAACATAATTGAACACAAAATAAGTAAAAATGTGCTTTAGAGGGTTAGCATTTCATTGTGCCCACAAAATACTAACCATACACTTGAAAATTTGAGTGATAGCACTTCATTGCTCCTTGGATTACGCTCTAAACATTTCAGATTTAGTTTATAAATCTTTTTCTTTGAAAATGAAAACTTCCAATGTGAAAATGGGTACAACTTTCAAAAATGGGCACCACTTTCAAAACCTCGGGCTCGAAAAAGCCCGATTTTCATTCTGAATTCAAAGGCCATCGCCGGATAAGGAGAGAAGTAGGCCTCTATAATTGCATCGCCAGCTGTTGTTAACATGTGCCCATCCAAGGCTACTGAACTGAGCCCTTGGCAGATTAGCATGCATTACCGCATAGTGATGTGGTATGGTTTGTATGTAATAAGTTGTTGTTTTTGGCAAAATGATGTCTCCTCCCCCCCCCCCCCCCCAAGAACCAGAATGACACTCATATATATGTTGCTAAATAATATAGCGCACATGCTTGCAAAGCGGCATTGTGGTTCGGGGAGAGGGATCAAATATGGAAATTACAATTACCTATTGAAGCCTTATTATAACTTTACATAAAACCGACTTTTATTGATTTTATGTAAAGTAGGATTTTTTGAAAACCAGCAAAAGGTCAACTTTGAGCATACAAAACGTTTCAAGTTCATCCGTTCTCATGAAAACTATAGAGGGCGTCCTTCATTCCTTATCCGGCGATGTCCTTTAATAAAAATAAGGCAACTACTTTTTTTAGAATAGATTACGTTGTAGCCAAAATCATATCAGAAAGTATTAGTATGGGACATGTGTCATGTGTCTGCTTTTTTGCTACAATTGCAATTTTGGGCCTTAAAGGGGGATGGCCCGATTTAAGGATATGAAGTTTTCATCTTGATAGATTGGCCTTCACTCCAGAACCCCATCTGTAAAGTTTCGCGCCGATATTTGATGTGAGATCTAAAAACGTGATTTTGTAAGCCCCCATAGAGTACTGTGTAAAATTAATATTGGTCGACCAAAATGGGGCACATTTTCGCTAATAACTTCCAAACCAAATATCCTTTGACTCTAAGATTTCACAGGGTAAATGAGAAAAATAGGAAGCTTTATTCTGATACCAAAATATGGACCACTTCCGGTAAAATCTGGGGCTTCTGGGGACGAGGCTATTAGTGATCGGGCCATGGACCTTTAAAATGTAGATAATGGTCCCAGGAAACCAATCAAATTGTTACCATTTTTATCCTTTCCGTTTGGCGTCTATCTTGGATTTCAAAATGGTAGCCATTTTCCACATATTTTGCTATACTTCTGAGCAACAAAGAAGGTTCAAATTGGTGGCAATATCAATGTTTGTGATGTCAAGGAACACAAATATCACATGCAGAAAGTCACAGATTGTTTCCTTCAAGCAGACATCTTGACTTTCAAAATGGTCGGCATTTTCAATATATTTTGCTCTATATCTGGACTTTTTAGCAACAGGCTCAAGTCGGCGGCAATACCCATGTTTGTGATGTCAAGGAACACAAATATCACATTTGAAAAGTTACAGATTGTTCGGCGGCCATCTTGAGTTATAAAATGGACGCTATTTTTTAACAATATTTGGACTTCTGAACAACATAGAAAGCTCCAGTTGGTCCCCATGTTTGTGAATGTCAAGGAACACACATCCAAAAAGTCGTAGATTCTTTCCTTCAGGTGGCCATCTTTAATTTCAAAATGGTCAATATTTTTTACATATACGTCGCTTAATATCTAGACTTCTGAGCAAAATAGCTCACATGCTAAAATTGATGTCAATACCTGTGTTTGTGATAGCAATGAATTCAAATATAACATCCAGAAAGTTGCAGTTTCCTTCAAAATATTTAATCTATCTTGACTACTGCGCAATATATATAAGGCTCAAATCATTGGCAATACCATGTGTTGATGCCAAGTAATACAAATAGCATCTTTACATTTTCAGATTGTTTCCTTGTGGTGGTCATCTTGGATTTCAACCTTTTATTAACCCTCGTCTACCGAAGGGGGGGGGGGGGTGGTTACCAGGGTGAACCCAAAGTGATGGATAGAGGGGTGGCAACCACCCCACCCCTTCGGGAGAGAAGTACAAACATGCCTAGAACAACAGAGGGATATCACAGACACTTGATTTTGGTACCAATAGATAGCTATGATCCTCCTCTTTCTATTGATACCAAAATGACACGTCACAATGACGTCATAAATTTTGCATGTCAGCAAAACTGTCAATTTCCATGGACACACATAGGGGAAAATTCAATTTTGTCGCCAAAAAGGTTAGGAATATCAGATTTCCATGCGGTTTTTGACTTTATTTGATGGGAAATGATTAGTTTTAAATAATGAGAGCATTTAAGCTATAATAAGGTGTTTGAGTCGCTAAAATTGCGAAATATACATTTTCCACCCTATATTCAGTATTTTCGGACTTTTCTCAACATCATAGTGACGTCATAATGGGGATGTTGGTACTTATTTTGGTACCAATGGAAAGAAGAAACTCTAAGCTATCCTTTGGTATCAAATTTACAGGAATCGGATGTTCAGTATGAAAATCACGGAGGGGGTGGTAAACACCACCCCCCCCCCCGGAGTTTTGTTACAAAAATGGCTCAGGTAGACGAGGCCTGAGGGTTAATATTATCCGACTCCTGAGGGCAACATATTAAAGCTCACATTGGTGGCTATACCCATGTCTGTGATGCCAAGGAATACAAATATAGCATCTAGAGAGTTGTGCATGGCTATCTTGAAATAAAAACTTCCAAACTTCCACCTCCCCCCTGAAACTCTTCCTGTTTTTACTGTTTTTACAGAATGTAAACATCCAAATTGTTTTCAAACTCGTAAAGTGATTTCAGTAAGGGTCCTTTTCATTATGTCAATTTTTTTCATGCCATTATGTCCCTTTAAGGAAACTGCACACGGTTAACTTAAATACCGTAGGTCAAATAACGTTCCTCATTGAAATAATATGCCACTCGTGCATCGTGCTATATCTTTCATGTAGATATGGAAGCTTAAAGGTGCCATCCACTTGTCAAGATGACTAGATAATTTTTCTTGACATGAAGACATAATATCGCAATTTTGTTAACATTTTGTAATTGAATGTTGACATGACAAGATCTCATATCTTACTATGAAGACATCGCACTTTAAGGAATTCAACTTGGCAAGATTATAGCTCACCATGACAACATCATATTTTATAAAGTCAACTTGGCATTATAATTTATCTCATCATAGTGACATCATATTGTAGAAAGTAAACTTGGCAAGATAAATTATCCCATCATGATTACATCATTATTTAGGAAGTCATCTTGGCAAGATAGTATATCTCACCATGACAACATCATATTTTAGTAAGTGGATTTGGCAAGAAAATTTATCTCACCATGACAACATCATATTTTAGTAAGTGGATTTGGCAAGATAATTATCTCACCATGATGACATCATATTTTAAGAAGTCAACTTGGCAAGATAATTTTTCTCACAACAACAACATCATATTTTAGAAAGTGGGTTTGGCAAGACAATTTGTCTTACTATAACTACATATAATTTGAAATTAGAAATATATAAGAGTGGAAATGAAGGATATTTGATTTTTATGTCTCTTTCAAGTTGCGGGTTTTAACTTTCAAATCACACACGATCACAATAATATTAATAAAAAGACATCTTTTCTACGGATTCTTTGCTTCTTTTGAGCGCTTTCTTAACCACTCTTTTCACAATTGAAATGTTATACTAGTGCAGATTTCATCTCCACTCTTTTATATATTTCCAGTTTACCATGTTTAATATTTCATTATTTGCAAACATAAGGGGAACCTACATCACGTCTCTAGGTAATCGTTGAATACAGTCCACCCCTTTACTAAATTATGATGTAGTACATGGTAAGACATTATCTTGCCAAACCCACTTTCTAATTATGATGGTGAGATAAATTATCTTGCCAAGTTGACTTCCTAAAATATGATGTCGTCATGGTGAGATAAATTATAATGCCAAGTTTACTTCCTAAAATATGATGCTGTCATGATGGGATAAATTATCTTGCCAAGTTGACTTCTTAAGATATGATGTCATCATGGTGAGATAAATTATCTTGCCATTTTGACTTCTTAAAATATGATGTCGTCATGGTGAGATAAATGATAATGCCAAGTTGACTTCCTAAAATATGATGTCGTCATGGTGAGATAAATTATCTTGCCAAATCCACTTACTATAATATGATGCTGTCATGGTGAGATATATTATCTTGCCAAGTTGACTTCCTTAAAGTGCGATGTCTTCATAGTAAGTTATGAGATCTCACCATGTCAACATTCAATTACAAAATGTTTACATAATTGCGATATTATGTCTTCATGTCAAGAAAAATTATCTAGTCATCTTGACAAGTGGATGGCACCTTTAAGCTTCCATATGTAGAGGAATATTTTGCATCAATAGCGGGTTCTCTTTAGTGACCTCATGTCACGTGCTTTTGAGCTATAAAAGTAATGTTATAGTCACGGTAAGTGCATTTTTCTCAAAAGTTTATGCATCAAAAGGCATTTTAAATTACATTTTCACATTAGTTTAAAAATATTGTCACATGGGGTGGATATAAGAGCGTGAATTTCAATGGGAGAGTTATTTTTTAATTTGCCCTTCGAAGATGCCTTTGTAAATCGGCGTTTTGAGTACCAAATAGAAGCAATTTTACTTCTAAAGTGGGTCAGTTTCTGTAGAGAAATCGTCTGTTGACAATTCCCAATTAGAATTACGCGCTTTGATCTTACAATATGCGAAAAAAATACCTCTAAACTACATGTAGACTGTGGTGTATACCCCAAATTGCAGTCATTGCAGCTGCAGGCGGTGTCGGCTAAGAAATCCCAAATTTAGACATCGTCATTGGTTTGAAAGGGGTGTTGTTGTTTTTAGGGATGAATTGTTCACTATCGCTTTTCATCCATGTCAAGATAGTGATTTTGACTGCATTCATTAGTAATTAACCCTCCTCAACCCAAGGTGTGTGTGTGTGTGACATGTGTGTGTGTGTGTGTGTATGTGTGGGGGGGGGGGTTACCAACCCGGCTTACCAACTTTTTCACCGGCTTGCTAAAAAAACCTTTTGGGTACCAAATTATTTAATGTAATTGTCAATTGACATTTTCCGCTCCTTTTCATCCAAAACAAACATCCACCGGGGTATAGGTAAGATACAGGGTGATCCCAAAGTGATGGATGGGGGTGGCAACCCCCCTTCGAAAGATAAGTGCCAACATGCCTAGCGCAACACAGAAATATCACAGACACTTGATGTTGGTACCAATGTGGTCCTCCTCTTTCCATTGATACCAAAATGAGTACTAACATGCCTAGCATTACATCACAATGACGTCATAAAGTTTGCATGTCAGCAAAACTGTCAATTTCCATAAACACACAGTGTAGAATAGGGGAAAATTTATTTTTTTGCCAAAACCGTTAGGAATATCTGATTTTCATGCGGTTTTTGGTTCGACCTGACGGAAAATGACTAGTTTAATGAGAGCATTTTAGTGCTATAAGAATGTTTTTGAGTCGCTAAAATTGCGAAATATCAATTTTCCATCCTATATCAGTATTTTCATACTTTCGCAACATGACGTCAGAGTGACGTCATAATGGGGATGTTGGTACTTATTTAAAGGGGCATTTCGTGATCCACAGCCTCGTCCCCCTGACTTACCTTAAAAATGTTGAGATTTTTATATCATCTGAACCGTTAGCCTTAGTAATCCACGTGTGCCCAATCTTACGTTCAAATTCGGTCGCATCTGTAAGAAATTCGCAATGTTGTATTTTCTGTCCGTAAACGGACAGAAATTACAGCACAGTAGCCTATGGGACCGTGGGAAACGTACAATTGCTCATAACACAAAACCGCAAGATCGGGATCAGCTCAAATTTTGGGAATAAGCTTTTCTCAAGGATATCTAGTGATCAATGAATAAAACAGAAGGTGCTGAAATCAGGAAATGCACCTTTAATACCAATGGAAAGAAGAAACTCTAAGCTAATCTATGGTACCAAATTTACAGGAATCGGATGTTCAGTAACGAAAATCACAGGGGGTGGTAACCACCCCCCACAAAAATGGCTCAGGTAGAGGAGGGTTAAAGACTTTTTTCTCATCGATGGATATGTATATATGCGGGAAACATGGGCCAAAATGTTACTTTTTCTACTGGAACGACAAGAACACATTTTCCCTTTTTCTTGACTGTGTTCGAACCTGTTTGGACCGCTTTTACATCACTTTGGAAAGACGTACAAAAGTAAAAACTTTTCAGGTTCATGGTTACTGATTCCAAAAATATAAAAAGTAAAAAAGTTGGTCTTCCAAAGGGGACACATCACTAAATCTTTCCGCATTTGGTATAAACCTCTATAGTCTCAAAATATCAAAACAAAAGTACAAATAGCTCTACCCCACAGCAGAAAATGTTCCAAGACTATACTGCACACCGAAAATTCACAAACCTAATGCTCCTCTCGGTCCAATCGTTGACTTTACGGCAACTATAGGATATGAGACGTCGAGATGGCTTGCAGATATTTTATCCCCGCTAGTTGGCAACTCTGAACACCATGTTGTGAATTCTAAAAAATTAGCTGAAGATCTATCTGAATTGGTGATTGATGAAGGAGACATCCTAAATTTGCATGCTGTAGTGTCTCTTTTCACTTGTACTCCCATCAACAATTGTCAACTAACTGCTGATGATGTTTTGGAGCTATTGGACTTTATACTTTCCACCACTTACTTCACGTTTAGGGGCAAAATATACCGTCAACTTTTTGGAGCTGCCAGGGGTAGCCCAGTTTCCCCGCTAGCCGCCAACAGCCTTTAATGGAACATTTAGAACAAACGGCTATTGCCAAAGCACCCATGATTAAAAGCGTAAGCTGGAAACGATATGTTGACGATATTCTAGAGGTTGTTGGAAAAGAAGCAGTACAAGAGCTAAACCAAACCACCTAAACACCACGATGGACACCAATTCCATCAAAGTCAGTAAGGAAAAAGAAAGAGAAAGAAGGCAAAATTCTGTCCTTGGACCAGCTCATGTTAGACGCGATTGATGGTCAGTCAAGTACTGGTCTATCGTAATCCACCCATACAGATGCCAGTACTTGAATTAACTCCCATCATCCACTCCATCAAAGCTGGGTGTAGTAAAAAAACATTGCTTGACCGTAAAGAAACATTATCACGAAGATCAGACAAGTTAAGAGGAGGAAGGTAAGATCAAAGGAGGCACTCACGAAATGTGGGTATACGAATGGAGCTTTGCAAAAGTTACGCAAAAAAATGGCAAGCACCTAAAACAGAAAGCAACAGAAACAAACAAAAAGAAAGCACGTCTGGAGGATGGTGGTGATTCCTATGTTGAAGGCATTCGGAGAGAATAGCCAGAACATCTAGAGACTTAACATCTCAGCTGATATGAAACACCATTGTACCTTAAGGATAAGAGAGGACCCGTTTAAAAAAACACCGGATGTATCTATTCGAGTCCCTTGAAGAAATTGCTCTCTTTCATATTATTATTGGTGAAACGCGAAAGCTCAAACAACGTATTGAAGAACATCAATCAGACGTTAAGTCGAGGGTTGACAAACAGAAGGACGTAATCACTTGGTGATTTTGAGGTTTTGCGTACCAAAAAAATCGGTAAAACACCTACAGATTCTGAAAACCATGGAGCCTTAACTCAAGTCTACTTCCTTTTGCCTATAAAGCAAAATAACATTCACCACATATCAATGGTGACACACTTTGTTTACTAACAGAAAGCCTTAAATCTGAGTTACGGGGACCTCTGATGGAACGTATTGGCCCAACAATGAAGTGAGCGTCATAGTTGCACAATTGACAGAATTGCAACAGCTTTTAGCCTCCCTATCCCACTATATTGATAATTTCTTTTAAAACATTCCAAAGGGATGACCATGCTTAAACATCTGATTGAAATATGTGTCAATCAAGCATGATTGAAGATGTAACTCACAGATTACTGTTTCAGTTACCGTCAGAAGGACGTAACTCAGCACTAAAAGAAATTTAAAGAAATTCTTTAATTCTGTGTTCATAATTAAAAATTGTTCTTTGTTTACTAAAGTTTAATAATGTTTGCTTATAGTACCATATATGAGCTTTATGGAGATGTTTACATTTGAGTAATGAATGATTTTAGATGAAAATATTAAACCAATCACATGTTAACTTGGAAGAGAATATGAGAATAGACAAAATCGTGCCCATTAGTGCCTCACTGTCAAGCGTAGCACGTTTATTTGCCTTACTACCAATTGCGTCAAAGGTTATGACAGGGTAGGAGAGAACTGGCATTTCTAAATCACTGGGATTTCCTAAGTTTTGAATTGGCAGAGAAAAAATGTTTTCCTCCAACAGTTAACCTATTCCTATACATTCGGGAAGGCCAAAACCCAAAAATACAGAAACCAGAAAAGAATTTTCCGGTCATTCTCTGCAAATGATCTATCGCAAATCAACACAACATAAGAGAATTAAATACAAGCTTGTTGCACATGTTTAACATGCTGCCGGTCATACAATAGCATTTAATATGACAAAATCTACATGTACATGTTAAAGGCAAAATACAATATGACACCCCCCCCCCCCCCCCCCCCCCCCCCCCCCCCCCCCCCTTATATAATTTGAAATAAGTAACCACACAGGAAAATTGGAAATCATTAGATAACAGCAGCTGCTAATTAATATTTAGCACATTAGAATGGGACTAATATCATGCCTTAACATAAAATTAATCATGGCCAATATGGCTGTCAAATCATGACATTGAGTATAATTTGAGTAAAAATTGGTAACACATTCGCCAAACAGTTTACGAGCCGGAAACGGCTAAAAAACCCCCCCCCTCCCCTCCCCCACCCCCCCCACTGGAAAAAGTAGGTAATGGAAATTCAAAGCAAGAACCCAAATCCCGGTTATATCGTTATGTAATTCCGCACGAAAAATTCTAAAACGTCAAGTACCATGCATGACGTTGGCTGGTCAACGGGCGTTACCGCGAAAAAAAGGCATAATTAATTTCTTAATTATTAATGGTAAGAGTGAAATTGGCGCCCAATTACGCAAAACCCACCGCGTGCATTACAAAATTTCGTTTAACTTCACACATCATAACGAGGTGATATTTCGGCGCATTACTTTTGGGGTGCATCTATTCAATAGAAATGAAAAAATAACTAGACAAAAATTAGACCTGCCTTCAAGAATACAAAAGAAATGATGAAAAACGTGTAGGAAAGAACTTCAAATACAAAAGGGGGGTACCCAGCGTCCAATACCAAGTAATTTTCCTGGAGAAAGTACGGGCAACAATTTGGTTTAAAGTTTCTTTAAACACGTTTTGTTTTTTGTTTTTTTGCCCCAAAATATGTAAATTTTTCTGTAAAAGAGAAGCTTGGGACCAACCACCACAATAAAAACCGAAACTTCACGAAAGACCACATGTGCCCATTTTGCAAACCTAGTGGAGATTAATACGTGCGCTTGACCTGCCACCGGAAGACATTATGCATGTATGTATGTGTATGTATGTAGGACGAACGACCCCCCCCCAACATACAAATGTACATGTGTGACAATTACTGCTACTATTTTGTATAACATATAGGCCAGTCAAATAGAATGAATGCGCCTTAACCCAACACTATTGCAACAGAATCAATTCCAACAGAATTGTATCTGAGAATACCTTTAAAAAACAACATATCAACACGTCTACTAAAATCAAAGAGTGGAACGTATATTTTTAAGGGGGTAAGGTTATTACAGGGGTCAAAATATGAAAAGTATCCAAAACGGTCGCAAAGTATGCAAGTGTTCGTTACTCCAGGATTAAAAAAAGGTAAGTTTTGCAATATTGCAGGTTGTAGTGCAATAGTTATGAGTAAAAATAGGTTCAAGGTCACAATGGGGGTAAATTTTCAGATATATCCGTTCGTTATAAAAATGGTGTCACTTGTTTCGTCTAATGGGACAGAACCACTAAATATACTTGGTTGCACCATCTATAAGGTCGTTGCATAATTGGAAGGCAAAATGTGACTGGGGGCTACAGGTCATGTGATGTCACTACTCTCTGTAATCTTATATAGAAAGTTCAACAAGAATCTTATTACATTTACTTATCTAGCGGGACAAATTTAACAGTTTACACCATCCGACAAAATCGACCATTCTATGAATTTTTACCGCCGGATGACCTTGAACTGTTATGAACCTATTGTACTAAAACTATAACCGTAGATAGGGTAACTATCCTTTTTTTAAACCTTAGGAGTACCAATAAATTGTACCATTTAATCAATTCGAACAATTCTAATTTTACCCCTGTACAAACGTTGCCCCTTATTTCTACATGTTCCACTAGGTTTATTTTGGTAGACTTTTAATATATTATTTTTGGACTATTTCAACGTATATTAACACCAAATTGTTTCTGTTGCAATTGTGGGGTCAAATCGTACAATTATTGGACTAATACAATCAATTTAAAAAAAGAAAAAACCTAAAAAATTAAAAAAAAAAAACAAAAGCATTTTTTTTAATAGAAGGACCCACAAAAAATGCAGTATTAACGCTCCAAATCGCGAGCCGTTGACAATATGCAGCATTGTTAACATTGTTCAGTGTGTTACTGAAACTTACCCATAAAATTAAGATATACAACTGCAAAAATATTGCAAATTTTTTCTGGAAATTAACACGGAAAAGCTACTAAAGCCAATTACCAAAAATAACACTTTGGATTTACACAATTTTGTAACAAATAAACATTCTTTGATGTATTATTAAACGCACAAAGCATGGATCAAAAATATAAGCCTACTAAACACATATTTCAGTGTTAACAGTATTACAGCTTTGTAGTCAGTAATGTCTGGCCTATATTACTAACACAATCGTGACCAGGGGCCCGCTCGCGAAACCCATACGCAACCCCACGTGCACACTAACTCATCGTAATGACCTATCATATAGACATTTTATACTAGCTGCACAGTGCATTGGATAATGGTCCACACAGTCATGACATAGTATGCCGAAGATTCACGACTGAGTCCCGCGAACGGGCCCCGGACTCTGCATTGAGCAGAGTTTACAAACAATGCCAATTATTATAAACTGTAGCTTTAGTAATTCCATGCAATGTGAATTCTAATTCGAAAACCAAGTAAATTTAACATGAACTGAATGCAATTGTATACACATTAAAGGACGATATTATGAATGAAGTCTGACCTAGTATGCTTACAAGTAATTACTGCATGTAGCTATTACACATTTCAACTGAAAAGAGTTACCCGAATTGTTCTACCATTAAAGAGCAGAAGATTGTCCTTTAACAGACTTGACTTGTTGATTGCAACAATAAAGTTTCTTTAAGAGCTTATACCCTCACGCTCTGCAATCGGCAATGACGATGATCAACACTCCTGCATTATACTCTGATTTACATAGCACAAATAGCGTAAGAACACATCATCATTAATAATTTTCAGGAGGATTTAAAGGCTGACAGAGATTTCCCGCTGAGGGCGCCCTCCTTTTCAAACAAAGCGTTTTGTTTTGTTTTTTTGTACATGAACATAATGCTGACATTACGAAACATTAGGTGAAATAACGTAAGCACAAATCGAAGTCTTTCATAGAAAACACAACTTTGTTATAAAATTCCGGCTCCGGAATTTTTGCTAAACACGGTATCCTATGGACATATACTGTGCATAATGTTTATACTGGCAAGGGTGCAAACGAAAAACCGATGCGCACTACTTTTGAATTGATCATTTTATAACTATCTTTAGTTCTAGAGACTATTTTAAATTTCTACCAAATAATTATATTTCGAAATTCTCTGAGTCGGCTTTAAGGAAAAGGGGCCCTGACATCAGCTTAAGTAGGCATGGGGCCTCAGTGGACAATTGCAGCGACGCAATGTCGCACCTTAATATGCGACTAAAGTGCCTTCTGAAGGCCCGAAAGCATCATTTTAGGGGGCCCTGTCACAACGGCTGACCATGTTACCTCTTAAATCCAACACTATACATTTGCCCTTTTGAACTGCAAGATATGTGCGATGTAACCGAGCTGAATAAAATTTATTTGGTTGAAGAATGATTGAGCCAATGCGTGAATAACCTGTAATTAAAAACATCACTAAACTGAAAGTAAACCAAACGAAGTGTGTCATCATTTTTTGTACAGAACCAAACCTCAGACAAGCACGGATTGCGTAACGCCCAGTTTACATTTACTTGAAAAAATACAACTTAACAGCTAACAAATGTTTTAAAATATTTACGGCCACCAGCCACGACTTTTCATACCTTACGATTGCTTGCCGATCACCTTTACAATGGACATGATGGTCGAATGCTGTTTGCTTATATTATGTAATATGGAACTTAAAGTAGCAAAGCATAATTACTAGAACTTAAAAAATTTTGTTCAGGTGGGAACTTCTGTAGCATGTGAAATGACTAACAGCCACACTTAAAAGGAATTATGGTTTAATGTTGAGAAGCATCCGACCTAGAGTGTGAGAAGGGAGAAGGTAGGGTGGTGGAGGGAAAGATCGGGGAATAGAATACAAGAAAGGAAAGGGATGCGGCGTATGAATAAGAACGGCAATTATTTACAAGGCCCTGCATAAAGCAAACTTACGCCCAAAGAAAGCGCAGCAACAAAATAAAACAAAAAAACCACAGACTGCCAGAACCAAAAGTGAATGAAATAAATGACAACCGAAACTACAAAAATTCAACCGATCAGAGTGAAAAACTTGACTATTAGAAAAGGAATAACGAGATTTGAATTGAAAGGAGCCACGTGAACGCCTTTTCATACCATTATGATAGCTTCTCAACCATCCACTATATTTTCATACTGCTACTGTTACCCATACTGTTACTGTTCATTATGTGACGAAACACGATATTAACATATGAACCCACATTTACCAAATACATAGAAAACGATTGGGGAAACAATAACAGGCGACATTTTGAAATTGGTAATGTAATTTTCACCACATAATTACAATTTGCCCAAAGCGGCACGGCACATTATATAGAAATCTACGAAATATGTTAAACTTGAGCGCAAATGATAGTGAAGGCCGAATGAAAATAGAGAAGTAAATTTACACAAAAAAGTAACAGCCCAAAAATGGTAGGGACATACATGTAAAAAGAGAGGCTAAACGCACCCGAATTTGTAGGTACTTACAAGCTTGAAGTAACGAAAATCAACAAATGTGCAATACATGACTAGCATAGGCACGTAACCACGATGTTGAAAACCCTATGTTCACGGACCGACAAACCCGATGCATGCCGCGATAATCAACTCTCGGCGTGTGTTTCCATGTATAACACGCCTTCCGCATCATCAGCTTCATTAATGACGCCGACGTCAGTTGATTTAAAAAAACAAACTGTTTACCCATAAGCGCGCTAATTTTGGGTGAAGGGCTATTTATATAAAAGCCATACAACCACGCTAATATTAAACTTTGAAAAACCCTAGAGGACGCACTGAATTTCAAATGTGGCCATACCTCTTTAAGGCAAACTCAGATGAAGGCAAACCAACTGAAGAGCCAATTTGACATAAGGAAATATGGTTTACCAATCCACATATTAACACGAAAAAATATAAGCTTTTATCATGCCCTATTTGGGTGACCCCTAAGGCGACACAAGCTATTACAACCCAAAAGAAAAATAAAAACACCAATAACCCAAATAATAGTCACCGATTTTGGGAAAAAAAATGAAAATTTGGTGTAAAATAGCAAACCTAAAACAAAAAATAGCTATAATATAGGGCAACGAACAAAAGCTTCTACATTAAAAAATTGCGGCCCTATACAAATTTTTAATCAACACACAGGTTGTCCCTGACTTTGTTACATATCCGCCCTTTTGATTTTTGACCAATTTCCATATATTTTGTGGATTTCGGAAACAAAGATGATTTTTTTCCAACCTGGGAAGTAGGAAACCCTCAATTTTGAAGTCTTACAATAATCCATACCAATATCTTTCATATAAAACGTCAATGGCTTGTCCTGCTCCTAATTTTTCTTTGATGACTAAATTTTTGAAAGCACCTTAAACAATAGCCACGGCCCTATCTTGGATTTTCCGCCAATTTTCGTCCAATTTGCAAGTTTTGTTGGATTTGAAACCATAACATTTTTTTTTTTAACAGCCCATATAGCCTATGACATTAGCTTTCATATAGTAAATAAAGTTAATGCATGCCAACGACTTTAGCTATAATTTTTGAATAAATGGTCGAGCCGTCTACTTTTCACTGAATTAATGCCAAAAAGGGCAGTGTGTTCGCATGCGTTTAACACCACTGAAAACATTGATCGCATATGAATAAAATCCGCGCCCGGGTGTTGCTTTAAAAATGAAAAACAAACTGAAGACCCCTAAGATGTTTTGGCTTAAACTTTTTTGAGTGTCAAAAAATAATCAACGCTATCAAAAATTTTGAAAACTTGAAAGCACATATTTTATTTATTGTATTTTTTTCTCATAGTGGCCCGAGCTATCCTTAAAATAACGCATGAAATCACGCATAATAATTAGACTTTGGACATAAGCTGACCAGAAATAGCACCATTATTGTTTAATTCTAAACCTCATTATACGGTACGCCCACTGCACCTCCCCTTATGGGCACAAGACAATTTGAATTATTATAGCCATACCAATGGCATTCAAACAAATGAAATTTAAAATGTTCATGGTCACCTGAAGCGACTTGTAAAAGCCGAATATATCCATCCAAGTCCACTCGAACTCTTCATCTATTGTTCCGTGACGGACAATCTCTTCACCTTAAATTGCTGTATCAAGCCAAGATATTGAGTATCGCCCTTCAATTTGTTCCAATACGACTACCGCTAACAACGTCGTCGGTTGGCCAGTCATTTGAGTACATAACAGTAGCGTGATTAGCTTGGTGTTTGGTAATTCCCACACAGTCCTGCTTGGTACACACACTTTACAATATCACGGCGTACAAGAGAAAAAGGCGATCGTCCTTTGGAAGAACAACTTTTTAAGTACAGTATGAGAACGCATCCCTTCTCGACGCACCCTGAGTAGTACTTGAACACGAACATCGGTTGCTGAATATCTGGCGGCTAATTGTAGCTCCATTAATCAAAGTAATTTAGAATTTGCGATGTAGAAACTAGTACTTATGAGACGGTCGCTATTAAATTCGATTTCTGCTAATTCGTTATATCGACACGCCGAGCCGTGGATTTTTTTTTTAAACAGTGACTGACAGTCTAAGATACTAGAACAAGATGACGCTAAACCAGAGTGGTATTGAAAATAACGAGTGAAAAGGCATGTATGCGCTAGATTAACAATAATTTCTGCAAACCGACACACACCAAGTTCAAATCGTAAAGCAACAAGTTGAGGTAGAAGGCAAAAGAATTTTCTGCCCAATGATCAACCACACCTCTTACATCTACGCTGACAGAAAGCCTAATGACGATTGTAAGATGAGAGATACAAAAGCCGGCTCAAGCGGACACCCGATTGGTTGCTAACGATGCGAAGATTGGTTACCAAGAACGCTATGCATAACAAAGAACAGAAGCGCCGGCCGGGTGAGTGAGCATTTGAAAAGAGGAATAAAGCGCTGGGAAAGCTATGGCGAGCCAAAGCGACCATATTCCTCTGCTGCGGGTAAATGCATTTTCTTTGATGTAACATCAGAAAATGTTATTCTCAAAAGCAGTATTTTTGAGTTAAGGCTTTCTGATTGTCAACCCTCGAAATACTCCTCTGGAATCCAATCAGTGATTCACAAATCGGCGATCACAGATCACGTAGTAGACCAAAATCACGTCATTGACTGGGACAACACTTCAGTCATCGGCAGAGAGAGTGATCGGTATAGACGTTGGGTTAAGGAAGCAATAGCCATTAGAAAGAAGGAAAACACCATGAACAGGGATGAGGGGCAATTTAATCTTAGTCACATGTTTGACGATCTTCTTCAGAATCATCTGGCAACCTTGTTACTAAGCAACGGTCAACAAGAGTTATCAACAGAAGATCGTCACTTCACCATTAGTGTTGAGAAAGTCAACTGCTAGTTGACGAAACGTCCACAGTAAGTGTAATTTTTGGACTAGTTAAGATGAAACCTTACAATATAATTGTTCTACAACAGTCCTGATGAACCTATTCAAGAGGTGCTATACTTAGCCAGTTCAGGTGTCAGCGGGAATGAGCTTAGGACGAAATGCAAGTTTCTGACCTATAACCTAGCGGTATCGGGTGCTATGCTCCGATGCCAAAGTCAGAACAATGGTGAGTCTCGTGGTCAAAGCGGTTTTGTTAGCGCCACCCTCATTTAGTACCATCCACGATCCTTCACAGCAACCCCTTCTGTATGCATATTTGCGCCCCTCTTTGGCGCGATGCAAAGCCCGTTCGCATCAACCTTCCAGGATTTCATCCCAATCGTACTCAGGAAGTTTTAAAATAAAATGGCTTCGGTTGGCGTAACTATGACACGGCACGCAATTTAGGATGCGACAGCAGGGAAATCCCCCTCGGGAGTCCTACACACAACCTTGTTTGTAATGCCACCTCAAACTCTTGAGTGTCGGGGATTTTACCTCTGGTCCCCTTAAAATAAACCGGGTGCATACATGTGGACTGGGGTTAAGGTAAATTGGGGCAAGGCCTTTGATGTATTTAAAAGCAAGCATCAACATTAAGGTATGCAACCGTTCATTAAGTTTGTTCCATTACAGTGTACACATAGCTTTAATAGCTAGAGTTCTATTGTCAGCTGATAGAACTTCACGGGCTAATCTATTTTGAAGTGCGTTCATAAGATCATTTGCACAGTTAGATCAGACAGGGCTGCAAGAGTCAAAATGGGGGCGAGACACATTTACACTAAAACAATACCATATCACCCCCCCCCCCCCCCCCCAACGATTGAGTAGCGATTGACGCCCCTGACTGTGGATAAGCTTTTATCAAGGTTATATGGTGAGCAATGTATAAGACAGTAGGTGCTGGAATCTCAAAATGCACCTTCAATGTTAAATAGGCTATAGGAACAATATATATGGTCAGTTGTGTCTAGAAGGTACAAAGTCTCCAGGCTGCATCTGGGACTGGATATCAAATACTAAGTATATTTCAGTGCCAATCCCTCGGAAGTAGCATTGGCTGTATGCAAAAGTGCACTTCACAGGAGGAAAAACACATAACCTGCGTAGAGCTCTTGTAGCTCCTATGTCCCCCATTCCTGCAATTAAAGGCTCACACATTTACTTTTGGAAATAATAATAATAATAAAAATAAATGAAATATATAAATTATAATAAAATTATGGGTAAATAGAATAAGATAAATGGATAATTAAGGTGTGAGAGGCTCAGAGCCTAGTCCTTATATTTAATTGTACATTTATTATAGTATAAGGTAGTCAGCATTGTCTGGGTGGAAAACTCCAAGCATTGATAGCATTTATCAATTTAGCATTGTCCCATTGGAGTTTTATAAGCATATTCGAGACACTACTGTATGGGCTGTAGTCCCTCATACGAATCTTGCAGCACGGCGGTGCACAGCTTCCAGTTTCTGAGTTAGGTCAGCAGTGTAAGGATCCCAGACTGCTCCTGTATATTCGAGATGTGGACGAACCAGTGATTTGTATGCTGTGGACTTGAGGTCAGTAGGAATGAACGAAAGTTTCTGCGAATAACACCCAGTACTCTGTTGACTTTGGAAGTATTGGTATTAATATCGTCAGCCCATTTCAAATCATAAGAAATACTAACACCTAAATAGGAATATGATCTTAATTCCTGAAGTACTGACTGGCCCTAAGGTATACTGATGTAATGCTACCTTTTTGGCGTGTGATATCTTTAATGCTGAACATCAAACGTCTTGACTGTGTAAGTAATGCACAAATCCATCTTATGACCAACACCCAGCCTCTCATCAATACTGTAAGGCAACATCAACTACGGTTCCTTGGCCACATTCTCCGAATGCCAGAAGATGAGCCATGTAGACGATATGCTCTCTTCGAACCACGACATGGCAAGAGGAGACCTGGGCACCAGAGGAAAAGCTATGTATCCTACATCCAGAACCTCCTAGGGGACGTTGACCATTATTTACAGCCAGCAAACATCACTGCATTGGCAAATGATCGCAGTGCTTGGAGAAAATTTGTAGTCGCCTGCTCCGCAGCCGAATGATGATGATGATCTTCCATACAAAGCATTTGTTAGCATTAAAATGCATTTGCCATGTGTTCTGCCATTGTGTAAGGGTGTCTAAGTCAGCCTGTTGGGGCGGTATAAAACACAGTCGTCTGCGATTAATCGGACCTCAGATGAGATGTTGTCAGGGAGATCATTCAAGTAGATCAAAAATAGTAAAGGGCCCATAACTGTACCCTGTGGGACACCAGATTTTACTGGAACCCACTTTGAATGCTCTCCGTTGACAACAACCCTCTGAGTACGTTTAGTGAGAAAATTTTTAATCCATATGTGGGTGTTTCCAACAATGCCATATGAATGAAGTTTATACAAGAGCCTATTATGTGGTACTCTGTCGAACGCCTTTGAAAAATCCATAATGATCATGTCCAAAGGCGTCCGACAGTCAAGTGATTTAACCAAGATAAGACTTTCTGAAACTAGGCAAATTATCCATAGGTTTTTCTGTTGTGAAAACGGCCTCAAACTGATCGTTTAATATTTCGGCCTTGCAGATGTCATCTGAAACAAGTTGACCCTGTTTTCTGAGAGCCGGGATGTCCATGTTGTCCTGTCTTAACTTTTTAACAAAACTCCAAATTGTTTAGACGACACAACACATAGAGCGTATCCATTTCCAGTATGAACGCCTCGAGGCTTTCTGAGTTTGCTTCCTTATTGAATGAAATTTTTGTAAGTCATCATCTCTACCAGTAGTTCTAGCATGGTTGAAAGCTCTTTGTTTCCTTCTATACTGGCGCTTGATGTTCTGCGTTATCCAGGGGTTTTCGTTTCTTTTAGTTGACAGTTTTTGAAGGGATTTGAATCCATACACTGGAATACCCCATCACGGAATTCAACTCAATCATGTTCCACAGTAGTTCTGTGTTGAAACATTCCGTTGGCTGGTTTGACACTCTCCTTCACGCCACTCCAGGTTAGCCTTCTGGTACTGGTATAACTTTCCTTTTCCGTTGGTTTGTGTTTGTTGTACTTTGGTCTTAGTGAGCATATCAATCATTGCAATACAATCGTGGTCACTTACTCCAGGTCAAACAGTAGACGTGTTGACTAGAGTTGGATTGGATATGAAGAAAAGATCAGTATTCTAATTTTCCTCTTGTGGGTTCTTTCAACCATCAAGTTAACTGATTAGCTATGTCAATCGGTAATTCACAGAGTGATGTTTTCTTCGACCCTGCAACTGAGGCAGTGTATTCCAGTTGATACTCCAAGGTTGAAATCGTCCACCCAGGCAGAATGTACAGTGCCATTGCTGGTATTTATTCTCGACAGTGACAGCCTTAGCTTCTCGAGACAGATGTGTCATCCAAACTTGGTGTTTTGTAGAAAGCCCAATCATAATATCCTTACACCAGCTAGTTGTATTTGCACCCACTGATCTCACAATCTGTACAGTCCAACTTGATGGTGCCTATGATGTCATTACGTATGGCCACGAATAACTCCACTGTTTTTTCCTGTCTTTACGGAAGGCCACTGAAAGTCATTGGAACACTTCATTGTTGGAGTGTCATCCAGCCATGACTCGGTACCTATAATATTTGGGTTTGTATAGTCCACACATGTGTACGCTTTCACGTTAGCCCTTAAGCTTTGGCACTAACTGACCAGTATCTCAATTTTAACTTTCTTTACGTGCAATTTGGTTTATAAGTTTGTGTACCCCCCTCCAATTGGTGAAGAAGTGGCTGCAATGGGGTCCAGTAATATGTCATCATCATTAACTGTGGGCCACGAGTACTGAAACTATTGGATGTTTTCAAAATTTTGAACTGCTAAACAATGGCTGCAAAATAGTTTGGGATTCCACAAGAATTACAAATCCTATAACCCGGTTGCATCAAGATCCCGTAAGTGTGGGTCCCTGATTCCCATAAACTCGTAACTGGTACCAGCCTAAACAGCTACATAACGTACCGCCACCTTGACCCCAGGCCCACTTAACTGCTTTCGAGCGCACTTAAATTGACATGGAAACTTTGGCTTATATGTACCTGGGTTCCATTTCTATGTCATGGGCATTGATCGCTAGTATTCCGCACTTAAATTGACATGGAAACTTTGGCTTAAGTCGTATATGTACCTGGGTTCATTTCTTATGATCATGGGGCATTGATCGCTATATTACGTAAAAAGTGAACAACATTTAGTGTTATTGTCACTAATGTAGGTGAGCTTTTGATTATGTTCAGGCCACGTGGTCTGTGAGGCGTATGTAAAATGCTTTGTTTTGCCATGATCATGGAAACAGCATGAACTTTCTCCAAAGGTGACAGAGTGCCATGATTTCTGTGTTTGGCCATACTGGGCGTAATGGGAAAAACTCAATACCCAATGTATCATTATACAATGAGACAGTCTGAACAGATGTATAACCCCTGGTATGGATAAGGGAAAACATTTCCAAACCCAGAGAATATATGCATGATGATGCTGTTACGATTATTATTATCAGCACAAATTAATATACTTTATATTCATTAAATAAACAAATTAAAACTTTTAAAATGCTATACAACGTCGCTGATGTGATGGTTGACTTCATCATGGATTGTAGGCACAGGAGAAAAAACAGGGTAAAGGAGTCACCAACCGAGCGGTACACGTTATTCATAGACAATATGAACTTAGCAAGCCTAGCGTCGTACCACTTGTCGTCGGACATTTGTAGGTGGTGAAAAATGAAAGGTTTTTCTTTTTTTAATTTTATAATTTAACCCAAAACACACCTACGTCAGAGTAAAACAAATTGTATATAGGTATCACGAAGGTGTCATAAATCAGATAATCCAAGTAGAAACGAAGATGGCACACACAAAAACTCGGGAAATATAGATGATGGAATTTTCACTGATGCTATGAGCCAACCAATGACGTAAATAAAATCTAGACCGCTAGCGGCCGATGTTATTTTGCAAAATTGTAGCGGGGCTGAGATTACCCAAGGTGCACTTCAAAATTCCATCTAAGCAACAGCTCTCACATTTTCATGCAACACAGCAAATCAAGGCTAACAGTAACACAGCGCGTACTTTCATACTAGTGCAAGAGACTGACCTCTTTACGTTCCTAAGGCTATGCAAAACCACTATTTTCATCAAGGAGGGGACGGAGGCTGTACTTCGACTTCGAACCATTGTTCGAACCGGCAAAACTACATGACCGAAAAAGTGAATGGGCCCTAGTCGAAGCAGCATTTACGGCTCTAGTTTGGACCGATTTGCAATGTTATATCACAGAGTTTTGACAAGATTTGCATCGGAGTGGTAGGTAAAGATATCAACGATCGCTAGATTAAGGTAAATTTGTGTTTTGAAAGTCGGAAGAATGTCAATTTTTCAGTCGTATTTTGATGGCTGTAAATTCGGAAACCTTGTTCTCTTAACACAGTGCAAAGCGATCGTTCTGCTCATAGCAGGGCAGCATCACAACACAGATTGTCTGACGATGGCGAATTTCATAATTGTTGGCAGATTATCAATAATTTTATTGGTCCAATTTTCATATTTTTTTCAAAATGGGAATCAAGGGTTGGGTCTGCTCATCGGAATCGTGAAACCGAAAGAAAATGCAAGTGAATTCGCTATTTTCTATTATCATTTGTTGTACATTGTAGTTGTTGCGAAATGTCTTCAAAACAGTAAGTAACTAACAGAGTAGGTCTAGGTCATTCTGTCCATGCCCTGTCAACTTAGGGCCTACCTAAACAGGCCAGCAGTTTAGATGTTAATCATTAATCTCAACTTTTTAGGTACGATTACTGATTAACACCTAACTGCTGGCCTACATGCCTAGGGCCTTGTCCTATCTAGGGCTAGCTAGGCTAGGCTTGCCTAGGCAGGCCATAGGCTAGGCTAAACTCAGTTTGGTTACACATGCAGATATGATCTCTATTTTTGTCCATAAACTGGCATTGCTCATGTCAATGACATCAACATTTAACATGCCATCATCAGAATCAACTGAATTTTTAAAATAACCTAGGCTTTATCGAGGATCAATCCAAAAGTAAAATGAAGGTGACGGAGGGCTAAGCCTCGGCCAACATAGAAAATGCACCAGCAGATCTTTGCACGATCTCAAGTTGGAAGTAGAAGGTGCACACGTACATTTGGACATGTGGAGGTTCGGTTTACTCAATAGTGTAAATATTCCTTGCATGCAATGCTCCTGTGTTAACCAGATAATTATTAGTAGACCTAGGCATATATAGCCAACTGGCTAGAATAGGCCTGGGTAGTGGGTAAAGCACCGACTAGCCTGCCTTGCTATGCTACATTTTGTCGATTACCACCAAATACGGGCGGAAATTTGTACAGAATCATGCGCCTATGCAAAATATACACACTGCGTTTCTTGCATTGTTGTGTGCCAACATTATATTCCATATCAGTTCACACTGTTAGTGTTATGATCGAGGCCTCCTATTCTACGATTGGGGCCGTGCCATCCCAATTATAACTCACGACACTCGCGTACTGCAGCAGCAGTCAGATCAGACTTACTGAGATGACAGAAAAGAGGAGAATTGACTGCCGCTGTAAAATACATTGTAGGCCTAAACATATTATCAATTTGACTTCCACCCGGCCTCTGACTGTGACAGTCTACTGATGACAACACTTTGCTGAGTAGAGTCACGAAAGTGCTCTCGCAATAATCTATTACGGTTTAATTGGACTTGGTAATGTTATTATTACGAGGTAAATAACAAAATGTTGATTTTCGCTGAAACGGCTCATGGACCCCGTGGGTATAGGTGAAAATCTTATGAAAGTGCTCTTCTTTCTTATTTATTTATGTTCAATTCAAGTTGTTTCGAGTTGTTATATTAAAGACACTATCAGTGATTTGAAAAATATTTTAAATTTGCAAGAATAGCTTCAAATTGAAGGATGAGTCTGTAGAATGCTCATAAGTTAGCTTTTCCAGCTGTAGAATTGACAGAAAAGGAAGAAAACGGCAGTGTTCCAAGATACGATTCTCCATTCAATTACGTGTTGTAGTAAGTGTCCGAACGGACAGTAATGACTAAAATCTCCGATTCTGTCCTTATTAGGTTGCTTCTGGTCTTATCATTTGCAGGGTATGTTAGGCTACCTGTACTTGTTACATACATGCAAAAATCTGATTTTTGATGATTTTTTCGATTTGCTGATTTAGCAAATCACTGATAGTGTCTTTAATACAGCAAAATGCAATTATTGAAATAGCTTGAAATACTATCTTAATCCCCTACAAAATAGTCCAGAAAATCCCTCTGTGCTGGCCAATATCGTTCGAAATCGTGATGTTTACCTAAATCTAGTATATGACTGCTCATTTTGATAACTGGTGTAACCATCATCAGGCCTCTGACAGTGACTCAGCAAATTGGTGACACCTCAGGGCACCACCATTGGACAATTGCGTCAAACTTATTTGAATATGCTATCTGCTGCTATCCGGTGCTGCTATAGCATAGCTCATTATGCATATCATAGCTGGTTGCTGTGCGCCCACTGCATTATGAGGTCGTTGTTATGTCCCTTAGCTGTCGAAGCAATGGTAATTATTCCCAACCGCGGAAGCTCCAAACGGAGTGTGATGAATGAACATGAAAATCTGATAACGGGAATCGGCAGACAGCACAGTCAATTCCCATTGATTGTTGTTCCTGCAATCATTCATCTCCTGCGTGAGATGGTTTCGTGACGTGCATCTTTTGTAATTAATATGTTGGAAAGAACGGTGAATCTGTGCCGACGCGATATTTCTGGGAATTGTGGGTATTCTTAGGCTCGTGCTAACCAGTGGCTGGTGCCGCTGTCTTTTACAACTCATCGAAGGAATAACAAGGGTAGAACGGAACCACCCCAGTGGGGCATCTTGCTCAGCAGGCTTGGAGCCAACTTGCTCCTCCGCGCATGCGGATTCACTCCTCCGCGCATGCGCATGTATTTTGATTATAAATAATGTGAATGACAACGACAAGCCATAAGCTAGATCACTGACCGTAAACTTGAGTGCCGCAATAGATAAGATACACAGGATCGATGTACGCACTACCCACTTAACCAGGCTGAATGTCACAGACAGTCACGTTGCACATCGGACTCTTTCGATCATGGCCTTGCTGTTTTGGGGATTCTGTAGCATTGCGTTTATTCTCCATTTTACTGAAGTGGGTAAGTGGTGAAATCAATACTATAACATTAAAATTTATTTCAAATATGGACATGGAAACGCAGGCCCGTCAGAACTTTTTTTTTGTATGCGGGGGGGGGGGGGGGGATTCACGGACTCTGCAAGTTAACGGGTGAAGTCCACGCCCTACTATCTCTCAGAGTGACTAAATTTGCCTCCCCCCGAAAATATTCTTCAAAAGGTGTGAAATTTCACTCTTTCGAAATGGGCCCTGTAGTCACTCTGGAAGAGTCCGGGAGAGTGAAACTCACGCTTTTGCCATTTAGAGAGTAACGCGGTACCTCAGTGGTGGGGTCCAGGAGCAGGTTCACGATGGAGTTCAGGGGGCCGAGCACCCAGAAGCTCCTGGATGTTCGCACTTCAAAACCTTAAAGGGGCATTTCGTGATCCACGCCTCGCCCCCCCCCCCCCCCCCGACTTACCTATCATCTAAACCGTTTAGCCTTAGTACTCCCCGTTTGCCCATCTTACGTGCAAATTCGGACGTATCTGTAAGAAATTCACAATTTGTATTTTCTGTCCGTAAAAATTTACAGCACAGTAGCCTATGGAACCGTGGGAAATGAACATGCTCCTACATAACCCAAAACCGCAAGATCGGGATCAACTCAAATTTTGAAACAAGCTTTTCTCAACGATATCTAGTTGATTATGAATAAAACAGAAGGTGGTGAAATCACGAAACGCACCTTTAAAATAGCCGTCTAAAATAGTACATACTCTAAAACTGAATTCGTTTTTTACAAGCAATAACTTTTTCATTTTGGACGTGTATTCCACTACTCAAACTCAAGTACATTGAATGTGGATCCTGTGTATACACAAACACAAACCTGGCAATATTGTAAACTTTATAACACTTTGTCAGAACAATAAAAATCCGAAATACAAAAATCATGAAAAAACATGATAAAATATTTTCTGATGTAAGACATGCAATATGGTACCGTGCCTTGCAGAGATTAGTATACAACTACTTTTGTAAATATTCTCATCCATGATCTACACCAGTTTACCAGTATTTCATATAGGTCGGCGTCCCGGGGGCGGCACTTGTATTCAAAGGTGGATATGATGCGTGAACATGGACTTTGAAAATGCATCCTAAACACGTATTTTCACGGACTAAAAACAAGCTAAAAACATACCAAAACAACTATTTTCATCTCTTTATGATACCCTAAACAAGTAAGCAATACATTGTGTCGTTAATATACCCTTTATTCTCTTGCTTGCTTTACTTCCGAAGTTCCGATTACAATATTTTTGATTTTGATCATTGCTTAATAAGATACCTTAAACATGTACAATGTACATCACAATATTAGGGTTAAGAAAAACATACCATTTTTTCCATATTTTGCCACCCTAAACAATGTACGCGCGTACATAGCCTGTTGTAAAAAAGAGACCCTTTTTACGCGTTTTCTTGTTCACGCATCATATCCACCTTTGAATACAAGTGGCCCCCGGGGAGGTCGGTGAATACCAATGGTGTTCGATTTCTTCTAAAAACTTGATTAGTATATAAATTTAACGCACTATCAGTGACAGTAGAAGCTCAGACTTTTAATTTATTCGTGAACGAGAATATGTGTTTTGTGAAAAAAGCTCGATCTAAATCGGTTGTGGTGATAACACCTGAAATCTTTTCAACTTCATGGGAAACAACAATGGCTCTACACGTCTAGATAGAAAGGGTTTTTATCATGTTTTTTCATGATGTTTTGTATTTTGGATTTTTTATTGTGCTAACAAAGTACTGGCAAAACTAATGTCATTATGCACAAAGTTGACACTACTACAGAAGCTCCTATTAGGCAAAGAGCCTATAGAACTCCTCAGGCTCTCAAACAAATAGTGCAAAATAAGATTGATAATATGCTCAATCTAAGAGTTATTGAGGAAACAGTGCTTATGCTTCTTCCATACTGTAGCTGTTCAAAAACCAAATGGAGATATTCGCGTTTGCACCCATTTTTTAGGGAATTGAACAAGAAGACGTCTGTCATATCCATATGAATGCATGGAATTGATGAATGTTTGGATGATGTTGCAAGTGGTAAATTAATCACTACGTTGGATTTGACAAAAGGGTTTTATCAAGTACCTCTGGATACTAAGACACCAAATCTGTGCGTTGTGTTGCATTTGGACGTCAATACGCTTACAATGTGATGCCATTCGGGATGGTAATTCAAGTGCTACGTTTCGGAGATTAGTAGATGAAGTGAATTTTTCATTATCTTTTCCGGAATGTGTCATTGCACACAAGTGTTGGGGGAAAACATGTGCGCTTGACCGGATTCGAACCGAAGCCTCCGTCTTACTACACGGCGCTCTTGCCAATTGAGCTTAACAAGCCAGGGATGGGTAAAGAAGGGATAGATTTTAATTGATAGGTAGTCCGAGAGGTGTCCATCGCTTTCCTAGAGGATAGCATCAGAACGTATATTTTTACATTATAGGAATTCACATTGGTTTAAAATTTTAACTACTTGTTCTCTCCAGACAGACAAGGATGATGAAAATCTAAATGGCCAATGCACACAGTGTTGACAAATTGCAAACAATTTTGACGTCAATTATTGATGTGGCAATATTTCCCCATTAGAAATGGTCAATCAAACTAAATCTAGACAAAATGAGACAGTAAGGAATTTTCCTTTTGGTTTGACATGGTACTGTAGAAAATGTATTCCTCACCATGAAGATATTTTTCGACCGATGATAATCTCACAAAGAACAAAGAGCCCACCAAAGTTATTGAATGTGAAAAATCATTCGAAGATCTCAAGTAGTATTTGGCTACAGAACTCATTCTCAAAGCACCGAATTTTGAGAAATATTTGTTGCAGACAGATTGCATGCATCCAAAACTTGTCTTGGCGCTGTTCTCAGTCAACTAGATCAAGAGGCTATAGAGCATCCAATCATTATCTCAGTAGACAATTGAAGCGAAATAAAATCAATTTTTCTGTTTCAGATAAAGAATGTTTGGCAATTGTTTGGGCTATCGACAATTGAGCTACTATCGTAGGTTCACAGTGATAACAGACCACAACGCTTTGAAATGGCTTGAAAACACCCAATCCTCTAGTATACAGTGGGTCGGTTCAAGTATCATGTAAGCGTAAATGTCAGAGTGTTTCCATTATGGTGACTCCCGTTTTTTCTGACCCACTTCTTTCTGACACACATTTTTAACAGATTATACATAAAGATCGTCTGGTCTAATGTTTTCAATCATTACATACTCAATTACACTCGGTACTCTTACAACGCATGTAATTTTTCTCGTTTTCCCCGTTTAAACAAATTTGGCTCGTTCATCAAATCCCGTGCATCAAGATTGGATGAACTGTGATGAATTCCTGTGCTGGGTGAATGATATTCGCTATACATTTAGTGCGCCAGACGCTGGCAGACGGGACCCCTAAACCCCGTGTGGGTGTCGAGGGGAAATACTACAGTTGGTGACGAGTATGATAAGAATTGAAGGGAATACTGCATTAAAGACCTATCAGTAATTCGATCCGAATATTAAAATATTTGAAAATTGGGTAGGAAATAGCTTAAAAGTGAAGATTAATATCGCAAAATCGTCAAGTAAAAAAAAAAAAAAAAAAAAGTTACTTGTTACAACAAAGAATTGGACAGAAAGAAAGAAAACTGTCAGTGTTCAAATATACGAATTCCATTCAATAACGCGTTGAAGTAAGTGTCCTTACGGACAGTAATGACTACTATATATCCGATTTTGTCCCTTATTAGGTTGCTTCTGGTCTTGTCCATTTACAGATAGGGGGGGGGGGGGTGTTAAAGTACCTGTACTTGCTACAGACATGCAAAAATCTGATTTTTGGATGATTTTTTTTCGATTTTCTGATTTAGTAACATCACTGATAGTGCCTTTAATACAATAACCACTCCAAAACCCAACCTTTAGTCAGTTGTTATTATCATTTTATAAAGAAAATAATAATGATAACATAATAATAACTATACAAAGATTTAAATTTATTTCTGTCCCCCGACTTGTTGGGGGTGGACAGAGAACAGTTGATGCTTTTTGTAACTGCAACAAGTTGTGAGATGTTTATATCATGTGAACAGTTGGTTTGGATGTATTTTGTGTCCATCTAATTGCCATATTCGATTAAACTCTGGGAGTCAAAGATTGTAGTAATTTGTATTTTCTGTCCGTGAACGGGCAGGGAAATTTCAACACAGTGGCTTATGGGGGGCACCGTATCCCAAAAACATTTGTTCAGAACATCTATACACACCATCACAGAATCAAACTGAACTTTGGAACATAAACTTTTCTCAAGGATACTAGTGAACTAGTCAACAAAAGAAGAGTAGAAGTTACTAGGACTGCGAAATGCACCTTAATATATTAATCCTAAAAAGAAATTAGACATACGCTAGGATATAAGAGAACAAATGCATTTTAATTATAAAAGTAATCCTACTTGTCTTGCTTTTTAATGTGTTTGTGTGTGTGTGTGTGTGTGTTTGTTCTTATTTATTTGAACATCTTTAATTTGTCTATTCTTTATGATGTCTCGTGGAGGCCTAGGTCAGAAATACCTGTTCAAACACAAATAACTGAGGGCCTTGTGCACAATGATCTGAATTTATTATAATTAAAAACAGATTTTAATGATTGTAATTGGTTCAAGAATTTGGTATGTCCAACGTACAAATTATCTATACAATCAAACAATTCACACTTAACATTCTAATTAATCCAGAGTTCGTTGTCACCAACTAAAAGTAGCGTTGGAGTTCAACAGTATATGTCCTCACAGCGAAGGACTCACCAACCAATGACCGCATGCAAAGTCACGCTTATACTACACTCGGGGTAATATTCAATGGAATCTTCTCAGTCTTGAAGTTACTTTTGTCCAGCGTCAAGACGACGGGGCTTTCCATCGACGACGCTAATGTTCAACAATAATAAAATCCAGCGTCATTATACCCCACCATCAGTCTGTTCGCATGTCCTCATCATAGGAACTACAAATTGGACTGACCCCTTTTTGATTCTCCGAAAAACGAAGCTCTTGGCTGCTTAAAGACGACAGTAGACAATGTAGCTATCAAGCTCCGGCGGGATCCAAAGTTATTGAAATCCTGGCAAGATGTAGAACCAAATCTACCTTATTGTAGAGTTAAAACTAGCTATAATTATACTGTATAGCTCCGAACGCCCTCTAGTTTAGACCTCCTGAGTTCAAACTGATGGCTTCAGTCCTTCAGTCACAAGTACTATTTAACTTCTCACAGCTAAATTCCCCTTTCTAACAATAACATTAATCATCATCCGCATTAAACATAACCTCACACACACCATCAAATCAGATTCCACAAAAAATTACATCATCTAAACTAAAAAATCACTTTCCAGATATCACTTTAGGGGGGAAAAAAAAAAAAAATTCCCTGATCTTACATGTTCCGATCTCAAAGCTCAACAAGTTGATCAGTTTCTAAAGTTTAGCATTCTTGGGGAATTCCCCACTTCCCCTATGTGCGATCTAAACAGGTGCACTTAGCAAAAAATTTCAGACCAGGGGTATTACCCTTCTCTCTTTTATAGTGTAACAAAGTTCTTTCCGTGAGAAATCTTTTCTCAAATTAAAATTGAGAAAATAATATTTTTAAAAGTTAATCAGAACAATGGAGGCCGTTTATAACATTACCTAGCCAGGTGCGAAGCACGGCTAGGTCTTGTGTTTGTGTGATTCTTTCTTTTTTCTCACGCACTTCCGGTTGTTTCCCACTTGTTCAAAATGCTACTAGTGCCAAACGATTATGCGGATTTGAACCAGATTCGTCAGATAACCGCTGACCCAGCTGCATCTATGGTGTACATAGTTTGTGGTCATTGGCACCCAAGTGAGTTCACTTACGGCGGTCCGGAAGTGTGTTGTAGTCTGGGTCAGAGACTGCGAAGATATATATAAATTAATTATGCGCGAGAGATTAACGTTATAAGTCCGTCATAGCGACGCATGGCAAATGAAAAATAAATTCATCTCCGGAAAACGAAGGGGTTCTATGGAGAGCCTTTGCATAGAGGGTCGCTTGCCTGCACATAATCATTCCCATAGGAAACCATGCTTTGACTTTCTGTCGTGCATGACAGAAACTACTAAATCATCATCTTAATTACATAAAGGACGGCGCATTCGGCTTATTCACTTCAGGTGTGATTAATTATATTGGTAAGCATTACAAAATGTATTGTAAAAAACCGGGGTTCGACAAAAATTGAGGCGGATTCTTTCTGAAAATCTCCTTATGTCCCTTAAATATGTATAGTATGGGTTGAACCTATAGAACCTTAGCGAGAAAAATTGAACGTTTGTCGGGTAATCGGTGCTCGCACAAACACGGGAAATTTGAACACGCCAATCGCTACGGGCCGGCATCCTTTTCCCACAATGCCTGTCGGTATTATTCCAGTCTGAGAATTTTCAAAACGCTGGTTTCAATTTACGCCAAATTTTTTTTCAATTTTAGAAAACAGGAATACGGATTGCTCGGACCGCCCGCGTGTGTCAATATGTCATTTTGGCCAAAATCGAGAAATCCTTCTCCCTACAAAAAGCTGTGTTAATTGGTCAGTCATGGCACAAGCATCGCCTATATCAGTGCACTCTATGGGGGTAAAGCAGAGGAATTTGATCAGTGGTCATTTCGGCCATTTTGGCCAAAATTTAATGAAAGATCTATGAAATTCATATTCTCTTGCAAAGATGTGGCCCTTTTCATGACCCTTATGCATATATTTCGCCTATGGCCAGTGTATATGGGGTGTACATATATTTAGGATCAGTGGTTCATCTAGTGGTCAGTTTGGCAAAACCACATGAAATCTTCCTTCTCCAACAAATAAAGCGCGATGATTATCGGACAGTCTGTGGGCACATTCCTTGTCTATGGACAGTGCGTATTTAAAGGTGTACACAGAATTTGATCACTGGTCCGCAAGTGGTCATTTTGGCCATATTTGGCCCAAATCTCATTAAATCTAGATTTTTTTCTCCAGCTCAATTAAGTGGACCTTATCCGAATTGTCGTGCATATGGGGTATCAACTATTTTTGATCCAATGGTCATCTAGTGGTCATTTTGGCCGATACACATTAAATTATTCCTTCTTTGACCAAATAAGGTGCGCTGATTACGACAGTTGTGTACATTCATTGTCCATGTCCATTGCAATATACAGTGTACACATCAGTTTGATCAGTGGTCATCTAGTGGTCATTTTGGCCACGTTGCTAATACACCTGAAATCTTCCTGCTTTGACAAATGAAGAGCCTGATTAACTCAACATTTTGTGTACATTCAATGCCCAGGGTTCGCACTAGTAGAGGTCCCACAATTTTAATCAGCAAGTGGTAATTTCAGCCAAAGTATTCCTTACGCAATAATGACACATTTTTTGAAGAGCGCGCCCCAATTTTCAAAATTTGATATTTGGCACGTTTTACGTTGGTGATTGTCTAGGAACTATACTTGCGAACGAGAATGCTAAAAAATGCGTATTTTCATAAAATAAGCGATTTTGTAATAGAAATTTTCGACCAAGATTGGACCTAACGGCATAGCTGGAAATGCTACGTTTGATGTCCGTCCATGATGAACGTGCCACCTCGAGAACATAACCTCTAACTTGATTTGCCTGAACCAATAAACAAAGTAATTAGCGTAGACACGTACATGACGTGTTTCCCGTCTTATTCGCAATTGGAAGGCCGTTTCCGAACAGCCGTTGATTATTATCGGGATCCCGATAATAATTATTCTAAATTACAAAATCCTTCGTTTTTGTGAGACACATACATTTTCGAGCTTAACCATTCACAGGTATGGTTTACTTGCCAGTTACCACTGCAAAGGTGTAAAAATCTCAATTTTTTGAAAAATTGGGGGCCTTCAAAAATGGGCTAATATTGCTTTCACATGCATTTAAAAACCGATGTTTTCGCACTAAATTAGGCAAGTGATATTTTATCCACACGGGTAGGTCGTGCTCTTCGAGCACAATTTGCCTCCAATTCCTATTTTCTTTATGGACCATGACACAATCACGAAAAAGACTCGTTTACATGCAATTTCACTAGGAACTACGATTTGTTGACACCAACAATTGAAAAATAAAAAAAAAACCGAAGTTATCTCTCGGGTGTACAATTTCAAAAGTTGCACATTTAAGAGAAAACAGTACAAAACCGCTGAATAAACGCGTTAAAAATCACATCGTCATTGATTTCTTCTCTGTCGATGATGTCCATATGCATACTAAAGCCACTCACCGACTTCAGCCAATCACGAGCCTTGTATTCATAACAGTCCCAAACGATTCGCGCAGCAAGTCAGCCCAGACTTATCGGCCCACCAATTTGATACCATCAAAAACGATGACATCGGCGACAATTTCACCTCTTTTGGACGATTCCACCTTTTCTGTTATTATTAGAATATTTTTATTAATAAATTTATGGTTATATCACCTATATATCAAATAAAAAGGCAATGAAGTAGGATAAAATAGGTTACGCTAGACGTGGGCAGTGGGAACGGACAACAGCGACAAAATTACCCCAATCAAGAACAAAATATGACAACATGATAATGCACGACAAACACAAAATCTACTTAAAATTGGCCTATGTTTTGCTTACTTTCAAACTCAAAAAAATGGATTATTTGGTTTTATCGCAAACTAGTACAAAAAAGTCTTAATTGAGTGTAATGTGTCAATTGGAAAAAAAAATGCCAGAAAATAGAAAAAAGTTTTAAAACTTTTTTTACTTTTCGCAACAAAAAAAAAATCATAGTTTATCATTTATCAATAATACGCAATTGAGGTAATAAGGTTTTTTAATTATTTGGACACATTTTGAATGGTAAAAAATAAATCTTATAATTACTCAATGCTAAACTACCTATTTATGCAGATGTTAATTTTAAGACAAAAATATAAACTAGGCAATTGTTGTTTATAAAGCGATATAGAAATGTGAACTATTTAGTGATGTATAACGAACACGTGAAAGAAGCACAACAAAATTCCATGTTGATATTAAAGTAAATGTTTTTCTGGGAAAAGTTTTTCTGTTTTGAACCAGTTTAGGCTTAAATGTTCTGCTAACCCAGTTTGTATTTATCAGCACGGCTATGGCTATGGAAATCTACACTAATTGTCGCACAATTTTGGTCGATGAAGGCGACCCGACAATAGAAATCACTGTCCTCAAAATGCGTATTGAGTTATTTTTATTGAAGGTCATTCACATTTAATGGTTTTTCTTTATGAAAAATGATCTCTAAAATACTATTAATTTTGGGTTTTAGTGTTGGGGTGTATTACCATGAATTCAACCAAAGATAAAAATCATGCAGGTTTCAAATGGTCTTAAAAAGCATTTCTTTGATTTTAGTCCTGCCAAAACTAGACGTGCGGGAACATAGGGAGTTTGGTTAAAAAGTTGCCAAGGATAGATAAAGGCGTGAGTAAAGAAAGGAGAGTTATAAAGTAAGAAAATGACTCAGGCACACGTAGGAGTTACACTATGGTGAGCAAGAGGTATTGATAAGAGTGAAAAGGTGCAAAAATGTGAAGGGATTGCCTTTTCTCCTAAGGTCATTTAGTGAAAGGGGTCAGTCAGTGTATTTTTTTTAAATTATTAAAAAATCATGAAATGTATCCATTTTAACACATCTGTGGTAATGATGAAGCATAAGCTGTAAAGTTTTACCATACATGTGTGGATATTCTTTAAGACGAAGTTTTTAGGTAACATCTTTATTTAAATGAACACGACAAGGTGTAACCACATTTACAATTAAGCTTATAAACTGGGGATTCAGTTTTAACACATTTGCGCCCAATTGGGAGTTTTTCTATTTTCTTTATTTGGAGACAGAGAGTTTTACGACATCAAATAAGCTTTAACTTAAGGATGCAGTTTTACATATTTGGCCCATTGGGAGTCTTTCTATTTCTTTTTTGAAACGAAGGAAGGTAGGTGTAACTACATTAACGAAAGCTTTATAACTGGGGGATTCGTTTTTTGCGCCCCAAGTGGGCGGGGGGGGACAGAGGGGAGGTACCCTGCGGCTGTAATTCGGACTCAAAGCCTCAGCTACCGCGGCTGGGACAATTCTTCCGACCCCCTTCATTTCTCACCCGAAACTCTCCTCCCCAGCACCTGAATGAATATCTCAGTTCGCTACTCTGTCAGTCGTCCTTTTTTCTACCCTCCTTTGTTCTCTCCACGTCTCTGCTCTCTACGACGTTCCACTCTCCGTTCGCCCCCAACCCCCCCAGCCGTCCGTCCTCCCCCCTCCCACCCCCCCCTCCCTTTCCCACATCGTCTTCCATGCCCCCCCACCACATTTCCCTTTCCCCCCTTCTCCACTTCAGGCCCTCACCTTCCCCTCTTTTGTCCTTTTACCCTCCTCCTTACTAAATCTCCCCCGCTTTTCTTCGCCACCCGCTCTCACCCCCCTCCTCCCCCCCCCCCTCCCACTCCCCTCCC
Source organism: Ophioderma brevispina (assembly GCA_023653785.1). Taxonomy (NCBI): domain Eukaryota; kingdom Metazoa; phylum Echinodermata; class Ophiuroidea; order Amphilepidida; family Ophiodermatidae; genus Ophioderma; species Ophioderma brevispina. The sequence continues at coordinate 71,857 of JAMKCH010005185.1, read as the reverse complement.
TTCTTTCCTACGTCAATCTTTAACCACCAACTTCTCCCCTCCCACCCTCTCACCCTCCCCCTCGTCTCCCCACACCTACTTCATCCTATGTTAAATTAAGCTTACAACTAGATGAGGTAAAGGTCACATACCAAGGTCAAAGGTCAACGGGAGATCAAGTCGTAAACAAATGATTGGTTCTAATGCAATCTTATACTCATATCAAACATACTACTTTATAATGTTATGATATTTCTTTTTAACATGTTTTTCTGTAATTGAGAGTGCAACTTCAAACTAGAAAACAGCTACTTCTTTTAAATGTTTTAATGTTGTCTTATTTCTTGTGAAATTATGCCTGGCGACCCGACAGTTTTTTTATATACTTGTGTTAGAGATCTATTCGGGTTGTATTCTTTTCTAACGTATAATGTGCATTGATCCAAACTAAACAATATGAAGGGTCAATAACGGCCCAACAAAATAGTTTGTTTCCAGTATTCCACAAAAACTAAATGCGAATTGCGCTTTTCTTTTTTAAAGGTTTCCCCCGAATATCAAATCAATCAAATGGCAGTCAAAAACAGGTACAAATCATATTTGACTGTCAAGTTATTTAGTTTATAAAAAAAGTATCGATTTTTTTTGGGATAATTTACGTTTTAATTTTTTTATATCTGAGGCATTTTTGTCTACAAAAATGTGCCAATTTCTCAGTAAATCAAATACAAAAAAACGCGGGTGTAAAATGCCTCCAAAATCAAACTGCGAGCGGCCTTCTGAAACAAACTGCTTTTTGGGGCCGCCAGCTATAGCTGGAGGACAAATTACGCAATCGTTGAGCGTGTGTGTATGTGGTGTCACTAAAATGTAATTTTTTTTTAAATTGACTCAATTGAAAAGTTGAAGTTCAACTGCAACCAAACTTGTGTATAGTTGCACCACGGGATCCTCATAGGTTGGAGGTCAAAGGTCATGTGCCAAGGTCAAAGGTCATGTGAGGGTTCAACTTTCGAAGGATGTGTATGAATGTATGTGCGTGTGTGTCACTAAAATTTAAGTTTTTTTTTAAATTTAATTTGAGCTCAATTGAAAGTTGAAGTCAATGAACCAAACTCTGTGTCATGAGGTGACCAAGGGATCCCTCATATGTGATGAGGTCAAAAGGTTACATGCAGAGATCAAAGGTCAAAAAGAGGTCATCCAGAGGTCAAAGGTTATATTCTTTGATTAAAGCAAGCAAGCATACATGCAATTTAATCGAAAGTAAAAAATTTGCTTTCAATTTGTAAAAAAAGATTTCAAATTTTGAAGGGCGGAAAAATAACATTTTATTTTGTCAAAAAAATGCCATTTTTCGTAACCGCCTGCGTGAGCACAAATATGAACTAGTTTGGTTATTTACCGGGCCATTGTCCTGCAATTGGAAACCTATAAGTGTGGTGTAGGGTGTAAATGACATTTAAAACCAAATTAACCAATACCAGTGGACTAGACTGGGGTGGTGGACTACGGAAGGGGTGCGTCGCGTCGGCATTCCCCCAAATTTGAAAAAGTGGCACTTTTTATGGCTTTATATAGGGTATTTCATACCATTAGCCAGCAGCCCTACCCTTTTGATGTTCAGCATGAAATACGGAAGCTCTTTTGCAAACAATTTTTGGGGAAAGGTCAAAACTTTTTAACAAATCTGAATGAAGCCGTATAGGACGGGTACATCTCAAGTCATAACTAATCTACTTTCTTACACATATTCAAGAGTATTTTTATGTTTTCTAACACTATATTCTTCAAAATACGTTTGGGGCCACCGGATTTTTTACTTCAAAACAACATGGCGGCCAACATACCAATTCTTACTAAAAATCGACTAAAAAAAAAAAAAAAAAAAAAAAATAAGCGAGTTTGCGGTTGTTGAAATTCACACAAAAACTTCAATTACCATATCAATTTGCGAACACATTCTGCTTTTAACATGAAATTGCAAAGAACAAAGAATTCAAAATGGCCCGTCCAAACGCTCATTACATGGAGGATTCCATTAGTCTTATTCTTATCTTAAGGATGTTTATCGTAATGTAGCATATGCATTGTTAACTTATTGTTGGCTACTACAAGAAAAAATATAGGGCTATCATGGTTTCTCAAAATGGCAGTGTGCAAAAATGCGTGGCTTAGAAGTAGGTCCCCCCTCTTGCTATTCTTACGCTTTCATCCTTCTGAGGTAAAATATTATTTCAAAATTTTTGGTTTTATGCTGAATCATTGTTTTAATTTATCGTAGGCTATTTTTTGGTAATGGCTGTCGAAGTTTTTATAACTGCAATACGGTTTCAATTTTCCTCTCCATGCATTTCTAAAAACCCCTTCTACTTTACTTCAACTAAGCACAATTCTAACAGCCTTGACACATCATCATATACTTTAACCCTTCTCAATTCTTTCATGGCACAGTCAATAACCACCTCAACTCATTCATTATAAAAAGATGCACACTGGTGTCAGGTAGGAGTCATGATGTTTTACCTAGAATGCATACGGCCAGTTCATGTTATGCCGGTATATAGGGAGGTCATAACCATGTCCCCGGAATGACAAGATAATTAGTAAAATCACACCTTATATAAAAAAGTAAGCCACAATGCCACAATAAACAGTCCGCATTGTGATGAGTTCGTATACAGTAATGACCTGTGTTTTCCCCAGTGTAAAACCTGTACACATAGTTTCCAATGCATTAGCATTTGGATGGATTTTTTTTGCATTTTAAAAATTAAATAAAGCAATACATAATGTAAATTTTTGACATTCGTCTCATTTATATAGGCATTTCACTTCAACTAGCAGCTTTCAGGGGAAGGTGAAGGTGGGAAGGTCAACACATGTTATATATGCAAATAATTCAGATTAATGCTTGGTTTGTTTTTTTCCCTCATAAAAAATAGTATTAAAAATAGAGGGTGTTACTAGGTACCAATCACAACTTTTTTTTTCTAAAAATCACAAATTCATTCCTTTCAATCATCTTTTCAATTTTCAAGAAAAAAAATGACACAATAAATCTTATTGAAAAAATCCAATGTTGTGTGTGGATGTGTGTGTCCACTAAAAGTTATTTTTTTTTTTAAAATTTACTCAATTGAAAGGGAAGTTCAACCTGCACCAAACTGTGTCATAGGTGCACCACGGATCCCTCTATGTTGGTGATGTCAAAGTCATGTGCCAAGGTCAAAGGGTCATGTGCGGTCAAAACTTAAGAAGGTATGTATGACACTGTAATGTGCAAGTGTGTGTCAGAAAATGTTAAGTTTTTTTTTAATTGACCTCAATGAAAAGTTGGAAGTTCAATTGGACCAAAACTGTGTCATATGGGCCCATGGTCCCTCATAGTTGATGAGGTCAAAAGTTTATATGTCAAGGTCAAGGTCCAGAGCGGCCCACATGTTATCATTCTTGAATAAAGGCCTACCACATAACTTGCATTAAATCGAAAGTAAAAATGCTTTCAAATTTGTAAAAAATGGATTCAAATTTTTAAGGGACGGACAATAACAGTTTTATTTTTGGTCAAATGCCATTTCGGAACCGCCGCTTGCACAAATATGACTAGTTTGGTTATTTACCGGGTCCATTGTCCTTCATTTGGAAACCTATAATGTGTGTGTGTAAGGGTGTAAATGATTCATTAAACCAAATTAACCAATACCCAGTGGACTAGCCTGGGGATGGTGGACTACTGCAAGGGGTGCGTCGCGTCGGCATTCCCCCAAATTTGAAAATGTCCACTTTTTCTGGCTTATATCAGGTTCTATTTCATCCCATTAGCCAGCAGTCCCTCCCTTTTTAGATGTTCAGCATGACCATTAACGAAGCCTCTTATTGCAAACAATTTTTTGGGAAAGGTCAACTTTTTAAAAAATCTGAAATCCTTATAGACAGGTACAACTCCCAGGTCCTAACTAATCTACTTTCCTACCACATATTCACTAGTATTTTTTAATGTTTCATAAACTATATTCTTCAAAATAAGCTTTTGGGGCCACCCTGATTTTTTACTTCAAACACATGGCGGCCAAATACCAATTCTTACTAAAAATCGACTAAAAGCGTATTTTTCTGTTGTGAAATTCACACAAAAACTCTCAATTCTCCATATCAATTTGCGAACACATGTCTTTGCTTTTAACAAAGTGGAAATTTCAAATGAACAAAAGAATTCAAAATGGCCGTCACAAACGCTCAATACATTGATGGATTACCTTAAGTTTATTCTTATTCTTAAGGATGTTATCGGTAATGTAGCATATGCATTGTTAACTTATTGTTGAGCTACTACAAGAAAACATATAGGGCTATCATTGTTTCTCAAAATGGCGGCTAAAAAGAATTCAAGCTGGCTGACATTTATGTTAATTACAGTAATGTATCACTTAAACTGTATTGTTGGAGATTATTTCGTTCTCTAAATGGTGTTATTACAATTATTATTTACTACCAAACTATATATAGCTACCGATTCTCTTTAAAATAGCTAGGAAAATTCAAAATGGCTACCAAATCCATGTAAAATACACGTTTTGGTCGATTTTTAGTAAAAATTGTATTTTGACCACCATTTGTATTTCTTGTGGCGTCATTTTGGCAAATGAAAAGCCGTAGGTGTTCTGGTAGTAGCAAAATAATAATTTAAAATCGTGCAATCATTAAGAGTATGATCATATTCTAAAGAATAACGTTATTGTTACGCTCACTCATATAGCATTGTGGCAGCCATCTTGATTTCTTTGAGTAACGGCCTCAAAAAATAGACATTTTGCTTGTAGATGCAAAGACCTATGGCTTTGTACATTACAAAGGTCATTTTTGGAGTTTTATGTGCGGTTTTTGACGGGTATATACATTTTAAGATCATTTTGGGTAAAAATTGGTATTTTGGTCGCCATCTTATTTTAAATTAAATCAAGGGTGGCCAATGTCAATCAGAATATAAATCATATACTTATACTACATAAAAGCACTACTGAAAAGTGGCAGGAACTAGTTTAGAAACGACCTTGGGTGTACAACACTTTTGAGTATGTGGCAGGAACTAGTTTAGACAAAGGATGTTATTCCAAACATAACCAGTTTCCTGATACACCTTTACTAGTGTTATAGGTTGGCATAACAATATTGTTTAAACACTCATATAGCAATTGTGGCAGCCATCTTGATTTCTTTGGGTAACGGCCTCAAAAAATAGACATTTTGCTTTGTAGATGCAAAGACCTATGGCTTTGTACATTACAAAGGTCAATTTTGGAGTTTTATGTGCGGTTTTTGACGGGTATATACATTTTAAGATCATTTTGGGTAAAAATTGGTATTTTGGTCGCCATCTTATTTTAAATTAAATCAAGGGTGGCCAATGTCAATCAGAATATAAATCATATACTTATACTACATAAAAGCACTACTGAAAAGTTGCAGGAGGGAACTAGTTTAGAAACGACCTGGGGTGTACAACACTTTTGAGTATGTGGCAGGAACTAGTTTAGACAAAGGATGTTATTCCAAACATAACCAGTTTCCTGATACACCTTTACTAGTGTTATAGGTTGCATAACAATATTGTTTAAACACTCATATAGCAATTGTGGCAGCCATCTTGATTTCTTTGGGTAACGGCCTCAAAAAATAGACATTTTGCTTTGTAGATGCAAAGACCTATGGCTTTGTACATTACAAAGGTCAATTTTGGAGTTTTATGTGCGGTTTTTGACGGGTATATACATTTTAAGATCATTTTGGGTAAAATTGGTATTTTGGTCGCCATCTTATTTTAAATTAAATCAAGGGTGGCCAATGTCAATCAGAATATAAATCATATACTTATACTACATAAAAGCACTACTGAAAAGTGGCAGGAACTAGTTTAGAAACGACCTTGGGTGTACAACACTTTTGAGTATGTGGCAGGAACTAGTTTAGACAAAGGATGTTATTCCAAACATAACCAGTTTCCTGATACACCTTTACTAGTGTTTGAGTTGCATAACAATATTGTTTAAACACTCATATAGCAATTGTGGCAGCCATCTTGATTTCTTTGGTAACGGCCTCAAAAAATAGACATTTTGCTTTGTAGATGCAAAGACCTATGGCTTTGTACATTACAAAGGTCAATTTTGGAGTTTTATGTGCGGTTTTTGACGGGTATATACATTTTAAGATCATTTTGGGTAAAAATTGGTATTTTGGTCGCCATCTTATTTTAAATTAAATCAAGGGTGGCCAATGTCAATCAGAATATAAATCATATACTTATACTACATAAAAGCACTACTGAAAAGTGGCAGGAACTAGTTTAGAAACGACCTGGGGTGTACAACACTTTTGAGTATGTGGCAGGAACTAGTTTAGACAAAGGATGTTATTCCAAACATAACCAGTTTCCTGATACACCTTTACTAGTGTTATAGGTTGCATAACAATATTGTTTAAAACAAGTTTTTTGGCCACAGTGAATTTTTACTTTAAAACAAAATGGCGATCAAAATACCATTTGCGACAAAAATTAGCTAACCCTTATAAAATGCACTCATAAACTAAAAAATTACCCTTATATGTACGAAAGCATAGGTCTTTGCAGCCACCCAATAAACTTCAATAATGTTGATCACGTAACCCAAATACTTAAAAATGGCCGTCACAAACGCTAAGTAGCAGAATGCTTGCTTGTTATTGCTGGTGGGACGTGTACTAGAGAAAATTTCACGCCCCTGGAAAGCGTTAAAGTCCCCGGCTTTATGGGTCTCCTGAGGGAACAATCACACCCAAAAAAATCAATTAACAGCAGTGTCAATCAGTTTTTTATCTCCCGTGGTCCAACCAGAAAAATCAGCAAAGAAAATGTCTTGATTGCTGATAAAGTTTACCTAGCACAAAAGTTACATGCCACCTGTGCATGTGTGCATCTGGGTAATTCGAAGCCTGCCTGGCGGACATGTTAAAGTTAATTTCAGCATATTACTGGGCAGTCACCTGGCTTCCATTATTACCTGGCTTTCTTGCCGAACTGGATGTGACCTTGATGTGTGTGTCCTTGACTTTTAGATTTGTTCATGCTCACGTCAGTGGTCCTTTTGATCAAATTTAGTGGTCATAGGTAATTTCTACACAAATTGACCTCTAGATGACCTTTGACCTTTTGGGTCACTCCGACCTGCCTACAACTGTCCCTTCCCTACCTTCATGCCACATATCAGCTCCATATGTCAAAGCATTACGAAACACATAGCTGGACAGACTTGCAGACATATCTCATTTTACATGCACATAATTTCGGGCCAAAATCCCACAGAAGTTTGCGGCCACATAGTGCCAAGGCAAAATCATACGAGGGGCAAAACGTAATTTATTAAAAAGGGGCATTTCGTGATCCACACCTCGTCCCGCGAGTTACCTCAAATCCCTTCCACCCTCCTGGCCCGCCGCCGCTGATCATTCATATGTAAAAATATTGGTCAAAACCTTTATGATTTAAAGGTGGGCGACCCCATCGACAACCCTCCTCCCCACTTTACTCCATCAAAATTGAGATTTTGGTATCAGAAGAAAATTTGGAAAGGGGTCCATCATAATGTTCACCCCTCCCATATGATTCTGAAGCATCGTGGAATAAATAAACACAAGATAAGGTGCAGAATTCATAGGGAGCGGCACATATGGAACTCTTGCCGAAAATTCATATTTTTATTTTTCTCATTACCCAGACTCCCAGTGAAATGTTAGGCCCTTTTGATGTCTGAACAAAAACAAAAACTCCAATGTGGTTGACCACATACACACTCTTATGTATGGGCCATTTGGGTACCAATTTTTGCTTCTAATCCCAAAGGCTGGACTGCTTTCAAAACTCAAAATTTGTAATCGGAAGTTTTTGGTGATGCGATTCCATGTGAGGGAGAACCAAGGCAATATCTTAGTTTCTTTTTTTTTCGCCCCGTGATGTCAGAGTTGACCAACATACCATCGCATCATGTGCTTTATTCCGTTACGATCTTATTCCGTCATGAGTTAGGTGGTCAATTACCTCTCAGGTGACAAAACGAGACATTCCCGAAACCTACATGAAAAATCGGACCATGAATGATCGGGTCACTCACATTTCTTGATGCATGACTGACTATCCAACTGCTTGCAATGCACGCATTAGTCCACAGCAGTTCAGTCCGAGGTTGCTGTGACAAGATATTCCACGATGGGTGGGTCGTACCTGAGGCTGTGTCCAGGACCAAGCTTCGTGTACCGATGTACAGATGTACAATGCTGTATGGCGTTGCTGGTTCAGGCTTCAGCCTGGTTGAACAGTAGAGTAGACTAAACAGTGAAAGCCATAAACCATATGCTATAATATGACAATTTCAATGGCCAATTTGACGAACGATGACAAGTCCAGCCTTTGATTCTGCATAGCATGCCCACACAGCATCACCTGCACATGCAGTCATGGCAGTGCCATGGTGCTGCAGCGGCTCCCGGCCCGGGCAACAGCATTACAATGCACCTGCACAGCAATCCTCTCCTGTCCAGACTCCGGCCTTTAATTTCAGATTTTATAATCGTTTTGCAGCTTTATTTACGATGTTGAATATGAATACAAATGTATACATCACCGGCTAGCGGCTGGGGCTCGGTGATGTTGTGCCGAAACACCCGGGTGCCGAAATACCCTGGTGCCGAATTTCCCTCCTCTCAGAACTGCCGAAGTACCGGGGCATTCGGCAGAGGAGAAGGGAAGTGGAAAATAACGTACCGTTGATGTAGTACGTGTTTATGCATTTTTCGTGATTTTATGGACAATTCTACAATGAAACTCATCACAATCAGCCTTTTGGCATTTAGGAACAAGCATGTATGTAATCGTAGATGTAAATACGATCTTGTAACGCCAAAAGCACCCAAAAGACCCCATGAAGACCCAGGGCCCTTGCTAAACGTTCGTTTAGCAAGATAGCCGAATTCGGAAACAATGTATACGTTATATGCATTGATATACATATGGCTCCCATTGTAAAGGTCCCCTTTATTGATTAGACCAGTTGCAACACGGGTTAGGTTTAGGGTTGGGGTTATAGGGCCTATAGGACCTAGGGTTAAGATAAGGGTTAGGAATTAGGTTAGGGTTTGGTTATTAGGGTCCGGTGCGTGAGTACAAACATTGGGAATAGACCGATGTGATTTTCTACTTGACAAATAAGGGGGTTAATGTGATTTTATTTTTTTCTGATGGAGGGGGGTCATGTTAAATTTATTATTCAGTAACCAAGCACCTATCTCCAGTAAATCATATGATGTACCTAATTGTGTGTGTGGGATGGGTGTATGGGTTCTATGCAATAGGGCCTATGTAACTTTACATTGGGGGTTATGCAATTTTCCAAACACATCTTTCAATTTCTGCGGGCCTTGTAAATAATGAACGGGCCCTAAAATTATTAGTTTAAAGTTAATCTTAGCCTGTCGCACGAGCTGAGTCAACTGAACACCTAATTTCGTGTCATCATGTGTCCGTACAGCCAATTGACATAAGAACTTAGTACAGCCAACAACCGCACGCTGTAATAAGGATCCCCGAGATCTGTGCCGAACTACTGGGCAGGGTAATGACGTAGCCCTCATTTTCGGCATGAATAATTGCCGGAACACCGGGCCGTTTCGGCATAGCCCGGTATTTCGGCGCAGCGGTGATGGGCGAAGATCTTTAGCTAAATATACTTGTCCATCTCTGCAACAAAACATCCACTACGCTACTATTAATATCTTTCCACGCAATCAACTGCTTGTGTGAAGAGAGGAAGGCAACGTCAAATTTTAAACTAAAAATCCCTAAAATATTCAAATTTCAAGTGCTTTTTTCTCAAAATTTCTTCATCCAGCATCTTTTGTTGGATGAGAAAAGTTGCTCAAAATAGCGTTTTCTAGCTATATGCCAAAAGATGTAGCGGTCTATTCGGTAGATTAAATGTAATTGATGAGGTAAATATGGCCAAGTGAGTTGATTTTAGCGGATATGCCATTGGTCTAACGTATATTTCGCAACCTCTAAATCCCAACTTCAGTAACGAAACATTAATGACCTTCACCGCCTGCAAATTTCCTTTCCAAAACCCGATTTGTCATAGGTCATCGCATGTTTTTGTGAAGTTATTAAATAAGAAATGTTTTATAGGTGTGACTTTTTGCAGCAAACGGTTTTCACACAGTTATGACAGAAAATGACCGTCCCATGCAACTAAAACATCGTAGAATGTATGTCATTAATCATTTTGAATGTATATCATATACACACGTTGACACATTGAGATGTCGAAGAAAATCCTTCCCTCCCAGCTCCTCCTAATAAATACTCTCAATGGTTCGGTACGCTACCGTAACTATTTCACTGTATAAAAATATCCGGGGCTAACTATGGCCTGGAGCTGATGGACCTAAGCCAAGCCATATGAACGGAGTGACCGAGCTTTGAAAAGTGTTCTAGTTTTCGAGTTACCCCTCCCCTCGGTACAACAAAACACAACCACCTTTATTTAAAGGATAAATATATGAGATTTAAGAAAATGATGGTTGTGGTTGAAATATTTGGTGGCAGGAATGATTTCTAGGCCGAAAAATGCACTTTGGGCTGCAAATTACGCTGAAATTATATTTTAGTTTTTTTTTTTTTTTTTTTTAAGTGAAATATTACAATCTTATTTTTATGGTGTCCTTTTTGATATTGATATAGGTTTTATACATTGCATTAAGGGCTCAGGTAATACTCGCTATGGTGACATGTGGTAAAAAGGATGTTTTTTAGGGAAAAAAGTGATTTGATGCTAAATTCTTGACCTTTTTAATATGTCTAAACAGAAATCTATAGTATAAATGTTGGAGATGATATATGCATCATTATTAAATTTGTTTGCTAAGGCAATTAATAGAATCTTGATTTTTCTCAAGTTTTTAGCTCAAACGTATTTTTACCCAAACCACACCCCTACACCAAATTTTTTTGACCACAACCATTTTTTGTTAAATGTTAGTATTACTACTTTCAAATAGAAGTGCTTGCGTTTTGGGGGTGTACCAAGGGGAGGGGTTGTCGACAATTTTTGCAGTCCAAACCGTCACTAATGGTAGGTCTCTCCTTTCGGCGCCAATTTTTATTCACAAAAATCAGGCCACTTATACTAGATTCCCGTTGATATGGGAATATCCTCTACTTTTTTGAAGGTGGAGGTATTAATTGAGGGGATTAGTATCTAAAAAACTTTAGTCGTGTATTTGTGGTATTATGTGCGCTATAACCATGATAGGCCAACCCGAGCGGTTGACCATCCATTCTCGATATCAGAAGCATACCCTAGACACTGTAAATGTTCAAGAGCACAACTAATCCAGGAATAGTTTTCAGTGAAAAAGCAGGTGGAAAACTGATTTTTATGAATACTTTCTGTCTTGTAACACACGGTGACTGAAAGCCCTTCTCAAATTTATAATATGTTGTTGGTAGTCAATGTTTTAACAATTCCCGGGTAGACACACTAGCATACTAGTATTAAAATTACAAAATAGAATTTTGGTCAAACCCCGGTCAAACACAATTTTGACTTGTATTTGCCTCAATTTCAAATACAAGCAACATCCGCTTAGTGTTTGGTAATATAAGTGCACTGTATCAAGGTATCCTCCATCTGCCTCCTAAATGCTGCACTCAATGTGCGAGCACTTGTATTAAATATTAAGGTGTTTTTTTGAGAAAGGAAGAAATATTAAAGAGAATATTGCATGGAAAATGTATGCACATTTGGAACTTCCCTACTACAATACCATCATCACCACCACTGTACATACTTCTAAAAGGTAACAGAAAAAATGATAAAAGCATGCCAGTTCACGTAAAACTGAAATTGACGACTTCTACCATTATGGCACAGTATAGGCCGATTGTACGTTTAGCATTTTAGACACTGCAGACATCCTATTGACTGGACGAAAAAGTTGACCAGTTTCCTTTTCAATCCGATCTCCTTTTTGTATTGCGAGAAGAAATCGAAGATTTTCTGGGCATGGGGTTCTGTCCCTATTTTGAGCAAGTGGACGAGTCCAAACTCCCCCATAACTCTACCCAGTCAATGTTAGAAATCCTAGACTATATTAAAGCTATAGCTCTCGTCTTTAAGGTCGATCTTTTCTCAATTTTTTAGTATCACGCATCCTTACTGATGGGGCCCCTACCTACTTCTGGGTCGGGGCATGAGAAGTAGGAAAGAAGAAGAAAGGCTCTATTAAAACCCTTTGCCCAAGGGGGTGAAACGCATTCAAACAGGGTGGGGGTTCTGTCCGGTCCGTCTGCCGCTGACATTTTAATATTGCACGGAATAATTTCAAGTTTGGGTGCTTGTATACACACAGAATGTCAATTCGATACAAACATCCGCCAAAATATCAGTTGTTTGGATGTTGGGTGCTATTGGGTGGTTAAATTTTGTCCTACCCATGGCCACACAACGAATTGAATGACCAGCAGTCGTCTTGATTTAAATAAACCGCCTCAATGAATACAATCTTTCAACCAAGCGCGTGCATAGCATTATGAGAAAAAAAGTATCTGAGCCACATGACCATGTACTATTTTTACACCTGGCCACCTCTAACACATACATTAATTTTGTATCACTACCGATTCGTGTAGATGCAAAGCGGCACCCACAGTATGTGGAAGAAGCGGAGGCAGCCATTGCTTTCTATTGTTGGTACTCTAGGTTTTCTTTGTGGTCGGCAAAACATGCGAGACGGTGAATTTCTAAAGATTACGTAACGTTTTGCCTCTCTATTCTATATAGAACCTCTTTGCTTTGACCATTCATCATCCCGCGCTCGTAAACGTAATCCGATGTAAGTCTGTGTCCCGTGTTTGAAAAGAAGTATTAACAACAGGTCTGAGGTCGGAGCATAGAGGTAGGATAGAAGAAGAAAGCTCTATTAAAACCCCTTTGACCATTCATCATCCAGCGCTCGTAAACGTAATCCGATGTAAGTCTGTGTCCCGTGTTTGAAAAGAAGTATTAACAACAGGTCTGAGGTCGGAGCATAGGGTAGGATAGAAGAAGAAAGCTCTATTAAAACCCCTTTGACCATTCATCATCCCAGCGCTCGTAACGTAATCCGATGTAAGTCTGTGTCCCGTGTTTGAAAAGAAGTATAACAACAGGTCTGAGGTCGGAGCATAGAGGTAGGATAGAAGAAGAAAGCTCTATTAAAACCCCTTTGACCGATGTCATCATCCCGCGCTCGTAAACGTAATCCGATGTAAGTCTGTGTCCCGTGTTTGAAAAGAAGTATTAACAACCGGAGGTCGGAGCATAGAGGTAGGAGAGAAGGAGAAAGCTCTATTAATACCCCTTTGAACATTCATCATCCCAGCGCTCGTAAAACAGATCGTAAAACGTCAAATGCCAATACGAATATCAATAGTAACCCTAACTCCCCACTCCTTTAGACTCTCCCAAAGTCTCAGATCTTCTTCGGATTCATGCCCCGTAATTCAAAGACAGAAAATCAAACTTATTGATTAATTTTGAATTGCACTTTTACAACAGTCGCCCTCACCAACACGGTGCATCCAATATACAAAATATACGAATGCTGAAACGTGTGCGTTTCCTTTATTTCCTTCTTTTTTCTATTGGTGTGATTTTAAAAATTCATATTCTTGTTGTTGTTGTTTGTATGTGTGTGTGTGTGCATGTGTGTGTGTGTAGGTGGGGGTGTGCGTGTGGGTGTGTCAGTGTGCGCATGTGTGTGCGTATGTATGTGTGTGTGCATGTGTGTGTGCGTGCATATTGTGTGTATGTGTGTTTGTGTGTTTGTATGCGTGTGTTGGTGTGCGTGTGTGTGTGTGTGCATATGTTTTTTTTTTTTTTTTTTTTAATTTTTTAGGTTTTTTCTTTTTTTAATATTTCAAATTTACAAATCACATTTATTACAAAAATCTGAAAAATATTTTTATGTTTTTTCTTTTTTGTACATTTTGTGAGATTTTGTGAGATTCAGTGGGGGTAGGGTTAATTAATGCTGAAGGCATGTGCATCAACATTGCATCGATGTACATTACAATGTTGTGGCAAATATGGACAACTTCGGGACAAAATTGAAAAAACGGGCAACTTCGGGCACTGTCAAGTTTGGTGTCATTGTTTAGATCGGCATTTTTCTTCCCAATTCAAGTTAGAGTTCGTCTCTAAATATCATACTTTAAGAAATACGGCGTTACAAAACATTCAAATTTTTAAAAGCCGAAAAGTACGAGTAAAAACTAGAAATCACTGTAACTCACCTTAGGAACATGCTATCTCCGACTTTTTTTGGACTGAAATACTCAGAATTTCGGCTGTAATCGACTCAATCTCTTTGTTTTCGTCTCCACATGTAAACAAACCACTGCACATCGGGGATATAACTTTCTGCGCACACGTCATGACCGGTTCAGCTGAGCGGGCCACGAAATCGTCAACAGAGGGCCTGCTTCTGTCGGCGATGATCATAGGATTATAGGATGATGCCGAGAAGTGTCCTTTGTTGTCTATGCTTTTACAATGAGTTGACAAGTGGTATATTTGGGATAAATGGCTTTGCGTACTGCAATTAGTGTAGAGCTTTCCCTTCTCTCCCACCTCAATGGTTGAACGTTGCTGACTTTTGAGGCTTGAGCGCCGTGTTTGGATACGCGGGAGCATCAAGTCTCTGTACTCCTGTATACAGGAAAGGCGAGATTGTCTTAGTTCGTTCAGGGACGCAGGTGAATCGAGCCACATAGTCTGCCTCCTCTCCCAAGTAATCGACGCTGTCCAAAACGTTTCCCGCGGTGACACTATTGGTGCCATCTACTTCATAAACAGTATATTATCAGCTCACAATTGATAACCGTTCTAAAATTTACTACTATTTATCATGTCTTCAGTTGTTGACTCCTCGGTTTTACTACTAGCAACAGAAGACCGAGAATACTTAAATGCCAATTGCATCATATTAAATATATGAATGCAAATACTCTATTTTTTTTCCACTTTTTCAAAAATCACGAGCGGACCCTGCCTAAAAAAGTTGTGTTTGCGGGGGAAAGTGCTCCTAGACGTGAGGTTGGTATCATTTTTCATTTGGGTCTTGGAATATATTATATTGCTGTGTATAACATTGGATGGTCGTAACATTGTGATACTGGAATATTGAAAATTCTGTACTGAAATGTGTTTAGAGCGCTTAGAAACCTTGGTATTTAGCGCTCTAGAAATGTTTATTATTATTATTATTATTATTGCTTTGATTATAAAATGCAATGCATCAAATTATATTTGTCATTCATTGTCTTGGTTGAATATTAGCATTCGGTGTATTTCCCTAACATCTATTAACTGCATTTAACTACACTTTAAATACTTAAATACCACTTTTGAACAAAATCACGGAGCGGACCCCTTGCCTTGGGTTAGGGGGAATCGTCCCTATTTTAACAGAAAGTACGCTACCTCCTTTTTTTGCGTAATATGTTTTTCTTTAGGGACGTTAGGGAAATATATGCATAACTGACAACCTTTCATTGTTTTGACAACCACTATATATTGCATCTGTATTTAAAATTAAAACAGGTCAACTATGGCACTGTCAAAATTGCATACTAAAATTATCTAAAACAAACTTATGTGTGCTGTGCATTATAATAAATTTTTGCTATCCCTAATTCCCTTAACTGATGTTATTGCACATTTCACAACTATCTGAACGCAATCATAAGTCCCGTGTGGATTTCTACAACGTCTACATCTGCAACGTCACACAACTTCAGCAGTTGGCTTAAAAGGTCCCATGAAATGAGATGATAAACCTAGTCCAAATCTTTACGGGCATTCCTTCCAATAAACAGGGCACAAAAAGAATACACTACCATTGACATCTTTAGTTAAACTGTTGATGTCAGTCAGTGCTATGATAGATTCACAAACCAGTCACCTGGATTTTTCTATTACTCTCTGACAAATCAATAGTTTTTCACTAATGAAATTGTCATCACCAACCCCAATATTGAATGCTTCCTGCTCCTTCCTTGTAGACTTAGCCGACTTGACACAAACCACGTCAATTCTATTTGCATTTCCTGGGACCTTTAACAGATAAATCAGTATATTCAATTACCCATGTCAATGCCTACGAACCTATATATCAAATAGACATATTCTTCACTGCTACAGGTTTTGCAGTGTGATATATATAAACGTGTGTAAGGAAGCCATATAAAGAACACTTTCCATTTACTGCATTGTAGCATGGACTCTGCAAAGAAAGAAGCTTCATCCAGTGCATTGAATAGGACGCGAAGGGACCTACCTGATATGAATACACTTCACGCCCATACCTTTTGTTTGCTGAAGGATGGGATGGTGTCTCTATTGCTGACTCCTTATCACTAATAACTGCAGAAGATGATAACATTACAATTTCGTCGTTAGGGACGCACCATTTGACTTCAAGGGGGGGTTGGAAGTTTTCTAAAAAAAACTTCACCCACCATATGAGCAAAAAAAAAACTTTCCCCGCTTTCCATTTAAAAAAAACTTTACCCGCACCTTTAGGGGTAGGGTAACACTTTTGAGCATAATTTCAAAACCTGAATCCCAATGGACCTATAACTATTATCCTCAGTAAATAACAAACACTTTTATAAGATCGTGTGATTTTTAAATCCATATTTGGTTCAATTGGGTAGTTATAGCTATTTTAAGGTAATAAATGGCATTTTTGGGCAAAAATTTAGCAATTTTTTGGCATTTTGCTTTTTAAAATATGTTATCCATAACATATACATGGTGAATTGAGCTAATTTTGTTTTATTAGAAGATTGCATTGCTGGTCAGTTTTGGGAAAGTTTGAAAACCCATATTTTGTTACTTTTTTAGTAATTGGCTAATAAATTACGCAATTTTCCCCCAAAATGCATAAAAATCGTGATTTTCAGCATGTTGAAGAGTTACGGGACGATTAACTTATTTTTCGTGCCCCTTGATGGTACAAAATGACTCAAAGGTACTTTGGGGTTCGTTATACATAACAAAGCACACATAAAGTCAGGAAATAGCAATATCTTAATGGTTGCCATGGTAACCAGTGACCACTAGAGCTGTGAATGGCTAAAGTAGAAAATAGTTGTAAGACATTAACTTTTGAAGTTTTGTTGTAAGGTATAACAAATTGTTCGTCTGGTTACAAGTATTCCAAATATGCACATGATTTTACCTTGGATGACCTCAGATGACCTGGAAATGACCTTGAAAAATGTTGGTAGCAAATGTTTATTACACCCACTATGTTCAATGACCATACAATCATGTGTAGTGATTTTACCTTGGATGACCCCACGATCTTGAAATGACCTTCTAAAGTTTCGGGATTAAATGTTGACCACACTCACCAAGTTTCATCATCCTACCACATGTTTCGTGATTTGACCTTGAATGACCTCGCATGATCTTGAAATGACCTTAAAGAATCGGCACTGAATGTTGACCACAACCAACAAAGTTTCATCGTCCTACCACAATTTAACAAATTAGCTCATTTGCATCAAAGAATGCCCTTGGCCCATATGTCCTTTGACCCAATTATGATTCACACAACATGACCTCTCACCATAGAATACACCACAAATGAACCTTGGGCCAGTGGTTCTTCTGGTCAAGTTTGGCTGCAATTGGCCACGGTGTTTGGGCACGAGATAAACCTAAACTTTAACCAAAATGACAGAATGCTCCCTTAATTCACCCACATACATTTGGTGATCGTAGCATTTGATTTGCGGCGGGAAAACGAATGGATAAATTTTAAAAGAATGCCCCTTTAAAGACACTATCAGTGATCTGCCCGAAAGAGTCAAAATATTCAAAAAGTCAAAAGTCAATTCAAAGAGTAAAAAAGAATCAGTAATAGCTTAAAAAGAAAGGTTAAGTTATGCATTTTATATGTCTTTGAGCAATTGATTATTTAATAAATGCAGGAGAAAATAATAAATACATAAATCAAAATATACACCCAGTTTGATGGCATCTGTCAATTTCTTCCAATTTAAAACAAATGTCCCAATTCAGAGTCCTTGAATATTATGAAAAGGTCACGCATCTAATGTGCACATATTAATGTAAACTACATTGTCAATTTAGTGTCATTTGGGGAGAAGCCTTACCTTAACCTTGCCTATCTCCAAACTTATGGATGGGAAAACTAGTAGAAATGATAGCAGGATTTCATTCAAAATGAAATTAATTGTTAAAATAACATATCGTAAGTGCATGGGAATACATAGCCTACACCCGAGAATACCTCATACCCACCACTCAAAGTAAAAAAAAAATACCTCACACCCATCACCCAAAGTAAAAAAAGACAAGACGTCATACCCACGACCCAAAGTGAAAAACTAAGACCCCATACCCACCACCCAAAGAAACAAATCAAAGACCTCATACCCACCAACAAAGGTAGAAAAAGTCCTTGCACCCACCACCCAAAGTAAAAAAAACAATACCGCGTACCCACCACCCAAAGTAAATAACTTACAGCCCACCCAAAGCAGCCAAAGTAAAAAACTTACACCCCACCAAAAGTAAAAAATAAGACCTAAGACCCCACCTAAAGTAAACACAAATGACCTAAGATCCTGTCCTAGGCCTAAGTAAAAACCGTTCTTAAAGGGATTAGCAGCGATAATGCGAGAGAATCGAAAAAGTGTGGAAATGCATGTTTTTAACTGATAAATCAGGGATAAGTGTGTATAATTCCATATAACTGCTTTAATGTAGAAACAAACCACCAAATAGTGAAAACATGAAATATTTGAGGAAATTTGTCATACCATTTCCCACAAATAGACATACATCGGCGGCGTCTCAAAATCTGCGTGATTGTGGTTTACACCAGTACAGAATGAACAAAGATCAATAATGTTTGTGTTTGAGGTCAAACTGTATTGATCATGGTGCACAATATCATGCTGAAAATCTGTGATATTCACCGGGAAAGGCTTTTTTGATCTCAAGTCGGAATTTTGATACGCACGTATAGAAATTACAGAATCAGATAAAAAGTACTGCCTTGCCTTTAATACACGGATTTCAAGACAACCACTTGCAGGTTATGTTCGCATATCCATGCCAGTAACAAAAATATAAAAATATGAATTTTGATGATTTTTTCGATGTTTCGGATTAGCAAATCGCTGCTAATCCCTTTAATGTTATCTTTTAAAGGGCCATTGCATCATTTACCAATTTAGTAGTCATTTCCTTCATTTATTTACCAATTAAAGGGTCATCCCAAAACGGGCTGCGAAGAACCACCAGTCAAAACCCACCAAACTACAGGTGCCACGAATCCACACGAGCGGTGACCGCTCTTGTTGTAAAACGTGGATCAAATTGTTGTTTCAACTCAGAAAATGAAATATAGGAATAGTTTGACTATCTTACGTGTTTAGTTATTTAAAAAAATGGCGAAGTCAACAGCTATTGGCAGCTATTGGATTTTATTGACATGTGATCTATTATGTTGGCTAACGTGAAAACTAAGCATTAAAGATAAGGCAACTATTTATCATTCCAATCCTTAAAGCTAGGGAAACAATTTGCACCAGGTATTGCCTGGATCAAAGCATAAAAGATAAGACAAACTATTCATCATTATAATCTATTTTGTTAGATAACGTGAAAACTAAGCATTAAAGATAAGGCAACTATTTATCATTCCAATCCTTAAAGCTAGGGAAACAATTTGCACCAGATATTGCCTGGATCAAAGGAACTTTAAACTTTTGACCCATGTACACACTAAAATTAACTTTTCACAATTTTTACAGTTTTTAACCCATAACTCCGAAACTATAAGCATAAAACTATACCTTTTTAGAATCATTGTAATCTGAGAAAGAGTGACATGTGCTTTTCAAATGAGTGGAGCATTTTAATTTCGACCCCTGTATAACCTTGAAACCCAAGCTGGGGTCCATTTGGGCGGTGGGGGTGTTGGAAAGTGCTTCCATCAATTTTATAAATTATCAATGGCCAAAGTACTTGTGTGTAAAAAATCACAATTTTATCCGGAAGCGCACACTTTTCACTACAGTCCCCTGCTAAAATGATTTTTAGCAGAGGAGCCCTCTTGGCCGCTAAAAAAAGTATTATATAGAAAGGTTATGCAGCAGCCAACAAATATACTCACTGCAGTGGAGCAATAATTTAAATTGGGGGCATCAAACTCTCACCCCTCATAATGTATGATTAAGAAAGTCATAGTGTTTTATTGAATTTGAATATTATATATTCCAGGTATGAGTTTGAAATGGTCAAATACATTATAGCAATTTCATTTACACTTATAAATCAACTTACATTTAAAAAAACAACGCTGGTGTTCGAGAACCGCCTTGTCAACTAAATTCCACGCCAAATTTGGAGCTTTAGTCTGCCCCGTCACTTTGATTATGCTATTGCATATCGTTGAACATTTCTCAATGCTCATTGCCTGTCACGGTATCATTGAATGTATCCCACAATTTGAGAGATTTATTTTACCTTTCATTATTGCAGGAAAACATAATTGTCTAACATGTTTAAGAAAATTAATGTTATACAATGATTTTACAGATTTTCTTGATTGTGGGATACATTCATTGGAATTATTCATCATGCCCATGGTGTAGATGAGCAATCAGCACGAAATATTTCTAAAAAGACTCACAAACACGCTAACGAGCGGTGGTAACGTGATTTTAATGATGATTTATGCATTTATGCAAAGGTACTCCTAATCACCAGCAACCTGTGTAGTAATGAATTTGTCAAATAGAAAATAATAAAATGGTAATTAACCTTATTCATATTAAACATTCACAAGTTGATATATGTGTATATGTGATTATAATTAATTTATAACGTCCCCAAATAGGTTATTATATGAAAGCCATTTTGCAAAAAGAGCCCTCTGTTGGTACTTATCATAGGTCCTCATTATTGGAATAGCACTATAGCAAGCATTAACATTTAAGTGGACAATGGGATTTCTAGGGACCCGCAAACTACATTTTGCCAGTTTTACGACTAACGATATACTTTTTCCGACTCATATTTTTTTGTAATTGTGTAACGTTTTGAACCCCACCCCTTGTCCACCAACGGGAGTTTCATTTTAAAAAAAATACTAATTAAAAACAATATTTCCTGTTTAGAGGGATACGCAGCGATTTGCTGATCCGAAACATCGAAAAAAATCATAAAAATTCGTATTTTGGTATTTTAGTAACTGGCATGGATGTGCTAACATAACCTGCGAGTGGTTGGCTTGAAATCCGAGTATTAAAGACAAGGCAGCACTTTTTATCTGATTCTGTAATTTCTATACGTGCGTATCAAAATTCCGACTTGTGATCAAAATAGCCTTTCTGTGAGAATATCCCAGATTTATAAGCACAATATTGTACACCATGTCCTGTACAGTTTGTACAGTTTGACCTCAAACACAAATATTATTGATCTTTGTTTATTTTGTACTGGTGTAAACCACAATCAGCTGTTTGGTGTCGATTTTCAGACGTCATCGCTGTTTGTCTATTTGACAAATTCCCTCAAATACATGTACATGTACTTCATTTTTTTTCACTATTGGTGTTTCTGTTCCTACATTAAAGTAGTTATATGGAATTGTTCATACTTATCTTTGATTTATAAGCTAAAAAACGGATTTCCATATTTTTTTATTCTCTCGCATGATCGCTGCTTATCTCTTTAAGTATTTATATATTCATTAAAACAATAAATAATAATAGAACATTCAGTTAACCCCCTATATGCTGATAGTGATCACTTTGATTTTGCCATATCTCTATCACGTCACTGTACAAGCCAATGGAAAAGTTACTTGGCATACAATGCGACCTACATAAAATATGACATTTAAAAAAAAAATGATATATATAATGTGTTCAGTATAGGTAGATTTGACCTTTAGAACGCATATTAACAACTTTTTCATTGCACATACCTGAGGCCGTGTTAATTATTTTGCATAGATTTCTATCCGTGAATAAATTGGTCTATAAAATGGGTATTATTTATTCTCCTCTTTGCAACAGGAAGTTGAAGATATTGTGCACCTCTTTTGGGAATGCCATACTGCCTTTTGACAATATTTTCAATCTAGAATTTTAAATCTGCTAATCTCATTATGAAGGATATTTTTTTTTGGTATTTTGGATGCCCACATTTGCAAGTTGAACTTTGTTGTCCTTCATTTAATATCATTACCTGATATCATTACTTTATTAATATGCTAAAAGTGTGTTAGAATATTGAGAAGTATATATTGCTATTAAAAACAATAATATTACAAGTTGGAACAACAGATGGAACAATATCATTTTTTTTTTATTTACATCTAATATATATGTAAACACTCCCCCAAAAAGTAACTCCCCACCCCTGAAATTTATCTGTCAAGTTCAAACGATACATCGTATTATATATTATGGGATATAATTGATAGCGGTGTTTGTTTGCGCGTATGTTGACACCTCGCTTGTGGTGATCGATTGAGTATTGTTGAAGTTATGTCCACTTGACCAAAGCAACCCCAGGATTTAAAAGTTGCAGTAAACCCTATAGAGAAGGAGAATTAGTCATGCAGAGAAGAAGCAGATTGCACTGACATCCATTGCAAGCAGTATGATTGTCAATAGGTTTTACTGCAACTTTTAAATCCTGGGTTGGTTCGGTCAAGCAGGCATAACTTCAACAATACTCAATCGATCGCCACAAATGAGGTATCAAAATACGCGTAAATAAACACCGCTTCTAATTATATCCCATAATATATAAGCTCATGTATCGTTTGAACTTGACAGACAAATTTAAGGGGTGGGAAGTTTCTTTTTGGGGGTGTTTATAAGCATATACGATTAATACGAATCACCTTTTGTTTTCATTTTAAGTGATTTCTGTAAGCAAATAAAAGGTAGGGAACCTACTGAGCGTCTAATCCATATGAAATCACTACATATCACAGAAAATATGGATGACTTGAAATCTCTCATTGCACCTTTAACACTTATTTGTGACTGTTGCAACAATGCCACAGAAAGTGCATTCAGCGAAAATGAAGATGATGACACTACTTTATTTTATCATTTCACTCTCTACCATAAAAACAATGTTCATTTTCCCCCCTAAACTGGGACACTTACAAATGCATTGTCACCCGTGAAGTAATTTTATTTTAAAATTTGAACCGCCTGATTTGTGCGCTCTTATCTTACTCTAAATATATTTAATATGTTTACAGTACAGTGAAACAATACTAGTATCAACTTAGTGAAGGGAAATTGTGAAATCCCTAATACCACCATTTTTTGCCTTGTACCTTATTCAAAAGTCAAGATATATTAAACATGTCTGCCATAATGAATCCAAAAAGGTCGAACGCACGATCAAGGCATTGAGTTGCTAATTTATTTCACAGGATTCTAATTGTAACCTTACAAAATCCGTAAGGGCTCTTATTGTTTCCTTTCAAATCTTATTCTACACGGATAGTGTTTATTCGTTATAGAGATTACATATGTGAGGATTCCTATTTCTTATTACATTTTATCTAATTTTTGTCACATTTCCTTGACAGTTTCTGAATTTGATTGTTCAACGTTACATCCACAATCGTTTAACAGCCTAGATGGCAAAAAATGCTACATTCCAGACTTAACAGTAACGTCAGATTTTGATACCGCTGTGTCTTATTGTGAGAATCTTGACTTCAACGGCTTTGATAATTGGATGCTCATAAATCCACGCAATCTCCAAGAAGACGCCTTTTTACGGGAGGTTATTCCTTATTACCAGTAAGTGTTTAACTTACTCCTGATCAATTCAATTAATCGTTTTATTTTCTTTTATTATTACTTTTAAAACCGAATTTGACCAAGAAATAGTACATGGGGAAATGTAATTAATGTTTTGGTTTAGTTTTTTTCATATACAATTTTGACACCAATGTTTTTCCAGTACAGAATTTCATGGAGAATCTGAAAATCATGGGTGTCATTTTTTTTTTTTTTAAAATGTGTTCTTCGGTGTTTTATAAGGGGGAACAATTTATACAGGGGTAAACGATAAAAGTGCTTAAATTGTTTTAAAATTTATACCAATCTGTTCGGTTGCTCATAGGGTTTCTAAAAAGGTATAGTTTGCCATATTTACAATCCATTGTTTTAGTACAATAGGCTCAAGAAAGTTCAAGGTCATTATTTATAAAATGGTCCGATTTTGTTGAAACTGGTTTTAAATCGTTCATTGGGCCATACTAAATTAGAAAATGTATATTGATTCTGTGTTTCACCTCTCAAAGTGAGACTTTTACAGATATGACTAGTGGTCTCCCATAGACCTTGTGGACCACGGCCATATTAACCCTCTTAATTATCATCAAAACATTATTGACAACGCGACCTGTATATTTTCGGCTTCTGTACAGTAAAACGAACAATTTGGCACCATTTTTAAAACAAACCGATAAATCTGAAGTTTTACCCCCAGTGTGACCTTGAAACCGTTTTGTCTTGTAATTCTTGTACTATAACCCTCAGGTAGGGCATATTATACCTTTCTGTAATCCTTAAAAGGTACTGAACATGGTGGTATGCTTTAAAACACATTTTGCCCCATTTTACATTTTGACCCCTGTATAAACCTTGCCCCTAGAATACATACAAGAACACATTTTAAAAAATGACACCCATGATTTTTGGAATCCTCATACAATTTTGATTTAGAAAAACCTTAGTTGCAAGATTGTATATGAAATTTTCACAAAAATACAGTTTCACATGTACTAAAAGGGGAATTTTAAAACTACTTATAGAACTTCGAGTCATTATAGATAAGGTTCGTTCATGATTTACTGCTCATGCGTTGCGGTGTGTTGCGCTGCCCGAACTGCAGTCTGTACACAAACTACCGCATCGCGCTACCGCAACAAAGTTAAATTTATTTTAACTAGATTTACAGCGAGTTGCGTTGAGTTGCGACAGAAAGTGATCGATATATCGGTACCGTAACACACATTGTAACGAGGTATGAACGGGCCTTTATTATTGTCGGTCTTGTTGTTGTTAGTTTGTTTTTGTTTGGTTGTAATTGTCACTCTACTACACAAGCTAGTGTCCAACACAAATATTTTCCGATCAGATCCATTCATGCAAATGTAATCAATAATCAAATGAGATAGGCCCTATGAGCAAAAATATGATGATTAAAATATAGGAAATTTGTCCTTACCCGAAGTTAACCCATATATTTGCAATCACATTGGAATCACCCGATACGCCCATCCATCTGGAGTGTATTGATGTGCCAATTATTTGAAAAATAACTGTATGGAACAGGAGTCACGTACCTCAATTTATGATGGGAACTACAAAACAACAACATACAATCGCATATAAGAACTTGCCCCATAGTTTATACGTTGAAATCAATTTCAAAAGAGAACTCTTTACCCAAAAGGTAGATTTATGCAGTTCTTTTTGTTGGTGCCCATTAATGAAGTCCTACTTGCATCTAGATTCGTTTAGGGTGAGGGAATCAAAATGTCGATATTACACATATTATGCTTAAGTACGTCGATGTTAGGTTGGTCAATTTCTGAGAGGGCGAGGGGATGTCAGCCCTCTAAGCTAACTAGTGTTATGGACCTCTTTTTAGTGATTAAAAATATTAATTTGATTTTCAATTTTATTTGAGAAAAAGGTTTCTCATTGAAAAAACACTTTGTTTATTATGGAAATCCCCTTATGCTATATTGAGATCAGACCAGGTGTTATTTACTATTTACTAAATAGATTGTGTAAGAGAAGAAAGTGGAATTCCCCTAGTGCTATGTTGAGATATGCACCTGTTGTTTATAACTAGAGAGGTGAATGGGAATTCCCCAGGATGTAAATTTAGAAACTGAGTCAACTTGTTTATGCTTTGAGATCAAATTTGAGATTGCAAAATTAGATAATTCCCCATGATATTATAAATGTGAGGTGATGCAATGCAGATAATGAACACAAAATCATTAAATCTGTGTTATATTATAAAATTCAGATCATTGTGCACAAGGCTCATTTATTTTTGTTTGAAAGGATATTTCTGACCTTTGACATTCATGAGACGTCATAACACTAGTTATATTTATACATTTGCTTTTTTACTTAAGGACTTCAACATCTGAGTGGTGGATTGGCCAAAATGATAAATCAAGTGAGAAAGTCTATAAAAACCTTGACGACCCTGAAGATTGCCCTGGTGTGTACTTAGGATTCCAAGTCGACACAAATCAACCCAACGGTAACTATGACAACCAAGAAGACCAAGACTGCGTATATTTTGAAGGCGGCCTGCCAGCGTTTCAGGATAAATCTTGTTGGAGAGAAGCTCGCACAATTTGCAAAACAATTTGTGAGTATTTTGAAAGGGTGTGGTGTGTAGAGACAGATCAAACACTTTTGTTTGATGGGAGAAGCTATCAGAATGAAATATCTACATCAGAAACAGAGTGACGCCCTTGCTTTCATTTATGTGTGTAAACTTGAATGAAGAGACGTGTGTGGAAGGGGGACGGAAACATTTTTGGCATGACATTTATTTTGACATTTATATGCACATTCACTGAAGTGTGAATTAAAGGTGGGTGACTCGATCATGGTCCGATTTTTCATATGTTTTCTCCGTCACATGGAAACATATCTTTTGAGTTAAACCGTTCATCCATTTGGATAGAAACCGCAAAAAATGTGTACAGAGCGGATCCAATAAGCCACATCCCCTTATACACCGATGGGAGTGCACAAGACCTTTGCGTTTGTTACAAAGAGGCGGAATTACACAGAAACGTGATCACTTGTATACTCTGTTCGATCTCAAGTTTGGGGGTGACGTCACTGCGCGTGTTAGGTTTTGCACCCGAGAAACGCACGCGTCGACCTTGGAATTGCAGCATTTACGCACGTGAACAAAGGCGGCGGAATCCAAACGCTAGAGCGAATGCAAAGTCGCGTCATAACGTCTATGGAAGCACAAGTGTATCACTTTCTTCTTATCCCTAGATAAGGAAGCCTTATCTCCAAATAACACTCCGTTAACTGGAGATAACAAAACTGAACCCCCAAATAACGGTCCTTATCTGGGGTTAACAAAGCTGAACCCCAAATAACGGTCCTTATCTTAAGTTAACAAAGCTTATCTCAAGATAAGAAAGCTGAACCTAAATAACGGTCCTTATCTTGGGTTAACAAAGCTGAACCCCAATAACGGTCCTTATCTAGGGTTAACAAATCTGAACCCCAAATATCGGTCCTTATCTCTAAATAACAAAGCTGAACCCCAAATAACGGTCCTTATCTGGGGTTAACCAAGCTTATCTCTAGATAAGAAACCTTATCTAGGGATAAGGCTCCTTATCTCCAAATAACGCTCAGTTATCTGGGGTTAACCAAGCTTATCTCTAGATAAGCTTTGTTAACCCCAGATAAGGGTCGTTATTTGGGATTCAGCTCTGCTATCTCGAAATAAGCTTTGTTAACCCCAGATAAGGGTCGTTATTTGGGATTCAGCTCTGCTATCTCGAAATAAGCTTTGTTAACCCCAGATAAGGGTCGTTATTTGGGATTCAGCTCTGCTATCTCGAAATAAGCTTTGTTAACTCTATATAAGGACCGTTATTTGGGGTTCAGCTTTCTTAACCCTAGATAAGGGCCGTTATTTGGGGTTCAGCTTTGCTAACTCAGATAAGGAGTGTTAACTCCAGATAAGGTGCGTTATTTGGGGTTCAGCTTTCTTATCTGGAGATAAGGGTGCCTTATCTCGAGATAAGAGACCTTATTCCGAGATAAGCTTTGTTAACCCCAGATAAGGGTCGTTATTTGGGATTCAGCTCTGCTATCTCGAAATAAGCTTTGTTAACTTAAGATAAGGCACATTATTTGGGGTTCAGCTTTGTTATCTCCAGTTAACGAAGCGTTATCTCCAGTTAACGGAGTGTTATTTGGAGATAAGGCTTCCTTATCTAGGGATAAGGAAAAGTATACACTTGTGCTTCCATAAACGTCACCAGCAAAACTCGAGACCGAACAAAGTATAGAGCAGCTTCCGCAGCAAAAACAAGCATGAGCGAGAGGACCTCGATCTTTACTTTCGATCATTTGATTTACATATGATAACGAGTCTAGACTGGCTTGTAATATGATACACGTTAGAACTTAATTTTAAACATATGTGGTTTTTCATATTTCTCTAAATCTTAATTTTTATATTTTTACAGCCACCACTTCAATCGATTGCTCAACTCTGCATGCGAGTGCTATTCAGAATCCAGATGATACAAAATCATGTTACATCACCGAAGACGCCGCAACTGGCGCGACAGACACAGTTCGAACATTTTCCGACGCCG
The DNA here is from genome assembly GCA_023653785.1 of Ophioderma brevispina. Lineage (NCBI taxonomy): Eukaryota > Metazoa > Echinodermata > Ophiuroidea > Amphilepidida > Ophiodermatidae > Ophioderma > Ophioderma brevispina. The sequence continues at coordinate 43,330 of JAMKCH010005185.1, read as the reverse complement.
TTGCTTATTGTGAAGATCTCACAATTGGAGGAGTTGATTGGCATGTTCCAGATATTCTTGATGAGGCTGAAGTAACTTTTTTGGGCGGTGCCACTGCTGCACTAGATTTTGAGTAAGACATTAATCAGAGCCCCAAGAGGCATCACGGGCCCGGGAAAATTGTACACGGACCTCTTTGATAAGTCATAAGCGGAGCCTTAAAAAATTTTCCAGTGGGCTGCGGGAAGTTTGAATTTGGCGCCATTTCAACCGCACTTCATTTTTTATAAACTGAGAAAATTTCATTTGGTAGAGAAAAAATGACTCAGAGATTTAATTGAAAAAGTAATCCCATCTCAATATTTGTGTTTTAGAAACTAATAATTCTACAGTAAAATATGGATTGCAACTGATTTGATATACCCAATGCGTGTGATTTTGAGGCATTTCTCGGGAAAATCCTTTTCAATAAAATTAAAATAAAAATAAAAACCGCATTTTGCATTTTGATTTTGGGACTACTCGGAGGAAACAAATGGAGAAAACAGAGGATGGTTGTTTCACTCTTTGCGGATTCTAAAAATTTTACCCCAGGATGACCTTGAACCATTTTAAGCTTACTGTGTTAAAAGTAAGAGTATAGCAAACTATAATCTTTTTAATCCATAGAACCAGAGGGACATGTCTATAAACCCTTCACTGTTAGAACAAAAATTAATCAAGTTGTTTAAAATTTTAAACCACTGTTTACCCTGCTCATCGCTCAACCTGGCTTAAAAATTAAACAACTTATTCAATGAATTAAGCAACTTCTTTAAAGTTTAAGCATCAGCTGTTTAAATTTGTTAAAGAAGTTGTTTGATTTGATTTTTAAACAAGGTTGAACGATGACCAGTGTAAACAGCAGTTGGTTAAAGATTTTTTTTGTTTTTTTTAAACTTACACAACCTTGTTTACGGAGCCTCGGAAGTGACATGTAAAAAAATAAATACTTATTACCTCAAAATAATAATTACAACTTCGATATATACAATAATTGGTCATTTCTAGAAAACATAAAAAAAAAACAGAAAATAACTCAAACTTTGAAATATTTTTTCTAAATTTTTAAATATTATCTTGACATTTTGAGATGACAATTCAGAATTTTGAGATAATATCTCAAAGTACCGAGATAATAACTCAATATTCCAGAAAATATATTAAACTTCGAGAAAGTAAATCCAACTTTCGAGATACCATATTGAACTTTGAAATAGTAAATTGAACTTCGAAATAATAACTCGAACTTGTAGGAAACATCTCAAACGCAGACTTTGAGATATATAATTTCTCAAAACACTGAGAAATTAAACAGCAACATTTTAAGCAGTGTTCTAACAGTGTTTTAATCCCGTATTAAACAATCACAAATTTTACCCCTTTGAAATTACCTCCTTCCCAATCTGAAAATGCTCAAGAACGAGAAAGTTGCATCATCAAGATTTGGACTCTGCAGGTCAATGTTGGATAGAAACAAAATAGTTATAGTGCAGACTCTTGTGGAAGGTCAGAGACAACGTCCAATGGACTACAAGCAATGCAGTATAAAAGCTTGTTACCCTCTGGACTTGGGCAGTCCTGGGTTTTAGGACCTTTTATTATTTTGACGGAATAAAGCACTTTATCCGTTTTATGCGTTTTATTCCGTCAAAATAATAAAGAGTCCCAAAACTCAGGGTTGCCCGGACTTGTCAAATCGTGTAACTCCATTTTCCTTAACTGTCTGGGTAATTTCCATTTCAGTGGTGCTACTTTGAATTTTTATTGGGTCGGTCAGAATGACATAAAGGAGGAACAAGTCTGGGAGTACTTAAACCAACCTGAAGGATGTCCCCCAGTATTTGTGCATTTTAGACCAGGTCAACCGAACGATGATAACGGAGATGCCGGAGATGACGACTGCTTAATGATCACACCCTTTAGTGCAACGGGCGCTTATCAAGGACTAGGTTCCCAAGACAAACCGTGTTCGGCGTTATACAATACCATGTGTGAAATGACAATCCGTAAGTGTAAATATCGGTGGGAAGGGATCTATATCATATTGCGTTATTAAACATATAGTACGTATTTGCAAGCGATTGAACTACTTGTATACAACGCGCCGGCGGGTAATTCCCAGTGTTGATGTCTCTTACACTCTTTTTTGTGTAAAGAGGACGGTTAGTTTGTTACTCAACCCGAATCGTGGAGGTGATAACACCTGGAATCCTTTCAACTGCGTGGCAATAACAATGGCTCCGCATACAGGGCCGATTGTTGAATATCTTTAGCTCCATTGTTTGCTGAGGTCTATGTGTATCCATTGGTCACTGATATTAGGGAAAGGAAATTGAGGTGACATTTTATTCATTTTCAATAAAATGTGCAAGTTTTATTTGCGGGATCAGACGGTTATATGATTGTAATAATTTTTTTTATGAATTAGCACTTGGTTTTCCACAAACCTCCCCCTCCCACCCCACCCCCGACGGAGACAACAGAATTTGTTATACAGTTGATTATTTGGTCTACGTCCATAGTCTATTAGAAACTGTTTCAAGGGGTTGGACTTTGCTTAAGAAACACTCTTACGCTCTTGCATGCTCGCTACACTACGACAGATGTCTGGTGAAGCAATTCCTGCTTGGATGTATAAGTTCTCCGTTGGATTTGGGCGAAGACGTCATGTGATAAGCCGGTAGGAGGCATTTAAAGCTGGATCAAGCTTCTTGGTGCAGGTGCGATACGGTTGAACAGGAGACGTTCAAAGAGCTTGTAGGTATGGCTGAGGAGTGATATTGGTCTATAGCTCTTTGAATTAGATTGCTCTTTCTTAGGCTTCAGGAGTGTCATAACATGTGCTTTCTTGCAGATTTTTGGGGACCTGAGGGAAATAAGACAGCAATTATAGAGCTCAAGAAGCCACTCCTTTGCTACTGGGCCGAAGTTTTTCAGCTGCTCATTTGAGATGATGTCAAGACCTACTGCTTTTCCTGGTTGAAGTTTAGCAATACCGGTTTCCAGTCCGTCCATGATTAAGGGGCCAGTGAAACCAGGGTCGCCACAATACCTCTTACGGTCTAGTTTGATCTTCTTGGGATTCTTGCTGCACTTGCCATTTAAAAGCATTTGGTGGGCAACTTGGTTGTGTGTTTAAATGTTGGCTGCTGCGGAGGTTTTGTTGGATCCATAGAAGCTTTCGGATGGTCTATATCATGTTAACCAAGCACATCCTCCCAATTTCAACCTTTACCCGCTTAAAAAGTGAACTCAAGATAATCTCACGGTCGCTTGAAAGTAAATTGCTTTCAAGATTCAAACACTTTGTATTTTTATCCTGTATAATAACTTTGCCACACACATTATGACATATCAGGAGTCAAAAGCCAAATGCCAATCTCAAAATAAAGAACTTTTTACCGGTATGTAGCCTAAAGACCCCGTCAAATGCCAGCCTTTCTGAAAATTGCACAATCCTTTGGACACGAGCAGCAAAGTTTATCAAAACAGATTATTTTCCAAATACTCCGTTTGTTTTAAAAACTTCGGGATTTTTTTATAAGAAAGATACACAGACACCGTTCCCACACACGCTCGTGCGGCGCGCCCACACATACACCCACATACACCCCACGTACTCACCCATACACGACAACACACACATCAATGAAGTGGCTTGGTCTAGCGGTTAGCAGCTTACCTCTGGAGCAAAGGGATCGAATCTCAGTGGGACGACTTGCTGCTATATTAATTTCGGAATCATTTGGATTTGATTTGTATCCAGATCGTGATTAAAATCCCTGACTCCACTTTCTCCATGGTTCATTTGAAATGGACAAATGAACCATGAAAGCTGCACTACCCATTCGGTGTGTGTTTCTTGTATGTGTTTGATGTTGCAATTGGCGCTGTATTCGCTGCTGCCTCGAAGTTGCACTGCGTCTGTCTAGTAATTATTAAGTGTTAAAGTCTCTAGTCAATTGGCCTAAAAGGCCACGATTTGAGATTAAATCAACGTGATTTTATTATGGGTACATACTCACATCGCATTTTGGTTATCTCCAAAACAACCTTAGTCCAACCCCTTTAAGCAGTGACCAAGAATCGTGTTGGTCCAGTGGATTTGTGAATATCTACTCACTTTTCATCTCCGTTTGTAGCTGTCCAGTGTTTTTGCCGCAAAACATGTAGATTTTGCTGGGGAACAAAACGGCAATGTCACTGTGAGGATTACGTTAAACAATTACAAATCTGGCACGGTTTCTGTCGGGTACGTAGATAATGCCTTTAATTGATATCAGACTTGAGAATCCTACAATTCAGAACAATTATGTCATTCATGTTCCGCGACTCATCTGTGCCTGTACATACACTTCTTTCCAATACATTAAAAATGAAAAGCGCCGCTCTTACTCTCATTACTGAATGGTGACGTCATATTTGTGATACAGCTTGGGATGATTTCGGAATTCTGCGCGATATAATGTGACTAGTGAGAAGTACTAGCTGTCTCGGTATTACTTAGATCATTCCTGATCCCACAGTGTCATCATTGCCAAGTGACTTTAATTTTAATAGGTGGACATGCAAATTTGCTATTTTTCCTTCCGGCATGAACCAAGTTTGAAACTTTGTAAATCCAATTGGAGTATTGATTGCGGTCATAATATATGCGCGGACCCGTGTTTTGTTGGCGCGGGTCAGCATGTTTTGCATGACACAATACAATGTACACACCCATATTTTACTGCACTTCCGTTGTGTGTATACTTAGGACAGTCCACCCGAATGTACTACACAGCGCCCGCGAATTGCCATCGGTGAATAGCGTCGGTGACTTTTCACTAGAATCTTCTATCAGCTTCAATAGAGAGGTTTGTTTGTGCCGTGTGTTCTAATGTCAAATATATTAATCAAATCGTTTTAAACGTTACGTTATTCAGATTGTTATCTTCACACTATGGATCCTTGGGGAGTGTTACACATGTGACCACTCTAGGTGTGATGTCAAAGGTTATCTAAGGTCAGTGGGGTCTTTGCTTTTGAAAGTGGTTCAAACATATAAATATAACTGGTCACTTATTAACATACTTTGGTGGCTTTCATTGGCCCTGAACACAATAATTGAGTAGAGTACAAAATGGATCATCTGGGGTCAAGTACAGTCAGTGTAGTTTCTATAGCGGCTATAACTTGATGAATTTCAAAGACCACTTGTTGAGTGGATCTTGGAATCATTTCAACAATGGGTTGAAAGGTCATTGACAGGTCTTGGGGCATAATTACCTCCGCGTCATCTGACTCCATTGTTGTTTTTCTTTGGAATCCAAGAGATTCATATGTTAGTGGTTACCCATATTCAATCCTATTTAGCTTACAAAAGAATCATATCGGCCTCTGTCTCATATAAAATGCTTACTACAACTACAACTACATCAAAACGATTATTTTCAACTTTAAAAATTATTTTCGAGATGTCAGTGGGCCTTTAATGTCAAATTTGTTTTGACACGTGATGCTACGAAACCTCTTTTAGAAATTAACTTCCAGGATGTTAGCACAACACTTCCGATTACCCTCTACTAAGTGCTTAAGTGCTTCTTTTCTCTTTTTTCCCTTTTTTCCCCACTGGTAAACGACGATACTAGATAAGTGTTTCCCATTAATGCAAGGATGGCTCAGAGTTTAAGAGAGTTTTACCATTACTTTGGAAAATCCGTCAAGAGGTGCCCTCTGCTACAATTGATGACTACGGTTCATCGTGATGAGACAGTGAGCAGATATACACTTCCCGTCTTACACATATGTCAGAAATACAATACACTCTCCTATTACAATTCCAAACTTTATTTTTCATATATTTAAAGGGTGAGAAAGATGCCTCATTTATAAAGAGGAGTTTGTAAATGAGCAGAGTAGCCATGAGTAGGGGGGGGGCTACTCATTGTTGACCGCCGATTTACAACTCAAGAATACGCCGGTTATCAGCGAGCGCGAAGCGAAGCTCTTATAGACAACGCGTATGGTACGTATTGAACATACAGGGTCGGAACTTCCGAAGAAACCTATTTCTTCCGGAAGATGGAAGAAACTGGAAAAAGGGGGTTTCTTCCAGTTTCTTCCGGAAGAAACTGGAAGAAATTGGAAGAAACTGGAAGAAATAAAGAAATGTATTATAACAACAAACAATTACCCCATATTCATCTGCTTTGCACTTCAAATCATCAAGGCTACTTTAGTTTACTTTACAAAGACAACGTTTTTTTTTTCAGAATTAACTTTCAAGTTTATATAATGTTTAGTCTACCTTTGTAAGTGCTAATCAGGTTCCTTCCCGTATTTTGTTATATTTAGGCCTTGTGAATCAATGAGAGTTTAATTATGCAATTGGGGGGTTAGTAGGTGGGGGTCCCTGAATGTTATTTTAAATTCTTTCCCTAGATTTCATTCACTCTATAATATAACACCAAAAGTGCAAGATCATTGGCTTTAAAATAGGACTTTTTTTAAATGACTTTTTTTAGTTTCTTCCGCTTCTAGCGGAAGAACAGGAGAAACCTATTGTTCTTCCAAGTGAAAAAACCGCGGTTTTTTCCGCCGGTGGAAGAAACTGGCGAACCATGTGACAAATATTGAAAATCTATATTCCCTGACAGGTTTAAAAAAATCGACGCTCATTGATCCCCCCCTTTTCGTTCTCCATTAACTCCGCGGAGATAAAAATCGACGGAACGTTGACCAAAATACTGGAAATTTAATTTGTAGTCCGATATTCAACAAAGAAATTTTTTTTAATTTAATTCTCCACTGTGATATTTTGTTTTTCTTCCCCTTCGCAATTTATTTTTTGTACTTGTTTTTAACATTAAAGCTTGATAATGTTGTGCTGATATTTTAAAATCAGGCTTGGAAGAATTACATGATAAATAATATTTTTAAATAAAATAATAATAGATGGCGCCCTTTTAATTCATAAGTTTTTCAGGGGAGGGCTAGGGGGGCTGCGTGACTCATTAAGGCTAGACTTAGTCACATAGCACAAAACACGTGACATTGGCAGCACGAATGGTATTTTGCACTGTGTGTCGGAACGCATAACAATGTAATGTATGGTTGCCAGTTTTAAAAAGAGTTTATCTACATCGAAAAGAAAATCCATCTGCAGTTGGCTTTCCCCATATTGAACTAAATTGAAAGATGACAAAAGAGTTGCCTTCTATTGTGGTAACCAATAGTACCACGTGTAGAAACACCCCGTATAATGAACACCTATTACATATTAATGTAACTGGTTTAAGGCTTGAACTTACAAAAAAACCTCCTAAACCACTAACTTATAGGCTGGTCATGAGCCACTAGAGGCAGGGGCATGCTAATCTACCAGGCTGATTTCACACACCACTTGACTATGCATGTTCTGGGGTATCATAAATCATAAAACAGGGGTGTAGTTGCTCAGTATACTGGTGATTTGAAGTTATTGAAATTCGCCACATTGGAATTGAGAATTTTATTATCTCATAGTCCCTAAATTTTCCTTTTGGACTTTTGAGCATTTCAACACCAAAAAGAGGATTATTGTCAGATCTCTAAATTTAGGAACGTTTTCTCAAAACAAGAGCAAAATTTGGACCTTTTGACCATTTGTGGATAATCATCACATTTTTGTGTTTTGTCAAAAACAACAACATCCTATTGATTTAGTGTACAAAACTTTAAGGCTCATCAGTGGCTGCACCAGCGGGGGAGGGGCAAGGGGGAATTTTGCGCCCCCTAATATTTTTTCCTGACCCCCAGTCCCCCACCCCGGCCAAAAGAAAATACGGATTTTTAGAAAAATCAACGATCTCCCAATTTGAGAAAATATCAGCGATTTTTGGCCAACATTTTGAAAGTTTTTCGGGCCAAACTTTTGGAAGTTTTTCCCAAAAAAAATTACTTTCCACTCCCGGTTTTCCCCAGAAAATGAAGTCTGGTGCCCCACTAACGCTCATGGGGGCTCCCCTTGCCGACATCCGAATTAATTTTAGTTGGGAGGTTATTATTTTGACAAGTTGTAACACTTTTTAGACTAGGGGCAAGAAATTGATTGACATGTGGGGGCCTGGGTTTGTACAGCGCCACCTAATACACCCATACACTTTCATAATTAGGCCCTCATGTGATACCCCGGGCATACGACAAACACTTCGCGTATTTATTCCCTAGTAATGTTGTCACAACACAAAAACCACAGTACACATTTACAATCGATTCACTGGGCAACAGCGCAGCGCCAATTTTGCTTAAACCACACGGTAGCTTACACATTAAAAGATGCAAGCAAACTTTAATCCCATTAAAACCTAGTGGTGGTCCATCTGAAAACAAAACTGTCATCTCTAAAGAACATATTACTACATCAAATGGTGACAAAATCTTTCTTTCGTGGACCCTCTAGAATTTTTGTAAAATATGGTTAAAGTTGGCGCAAATTTCCGCATTTTTTTTGCATTGCGATGAAATCAAACTCTAGGGATTTATGGGTATCTGGCAATCGAAATTAATCAACGACAGCAATTTGATTAGTCTCAGCTAGGAGTCAAACGCAGCGGCGTATGGAGGGCGGCTAAGAAAATCTAAATTTTAGACGTTGTCATTGGTTTAAACACTTCAAAGCGAGGATTACGGCAAACAAACATTTTTTGACCAAAGTTGTCATCAAAGAGTAGAAAGAATAAATAGGCCCTACGACTTACCAGTGGGGCCGGGAACACGATCTGCTGGTTTGGGCCCAAATTACGCACCTCCTGATTTCCAACGTGCTCTGCCTAAGATATGGAATTCCCTTGCATGCATTTTGGCAAATATGACAGTCTGAGCTGCTCGCTTCTAAGGTTCTACCGGCATCATTTATTTAATTATGATCTATACTCCATTTACCTGCCTCGAGTCAGTGACGTCACTCGTCCCTTCTTTCCATTGGGTCCATTTACAGGGCTGAATGATAAACCCGTAGTTTTGTATACGTTGTAAGCGGTATACTCTGCGCTGTGTGGTCATTCACTCGCGGCTTTGACAGCGGACTTGACTATGACTAAGAGCGTAATGGTGGATTGATCATACTTCATCGGCAGATCGTCGGCCGACATAGTCTTTCTAAATGCTTTGCGCGCGGGATGCATTAACATACGCAGTTTCCTCCATACTTCAGACCGACTTCAGATATGGACAGATTCTAGAGCGGTTTTAGTTTTCCGGATCCGGGACAATAAATACAGAGTGGTCTCTAGGAGAATGAAATATAAACAAAATCCAATAACATTAAAACGTTGGTCAGATCAATTGGGATGTTCATCATAGTTTGTTTTGGTCTTCTGCAAAACTAGGGGCAAAGCAAAATAGATGAGTTTATGATCACCATAGAATATGTAACTAACGATGGTTAAAAATTTGAAATGATACCGGGATTATAATCGGTATTAGTGATGGTGGACCGGACTCTATTCCAAAGTTATAGATCCCAAGGGCTATCCATACCGCAAAATTAAATACGCCTTGTTTCTTCAATAATACATGGAATTAGATAGGATTATCATAAATTTTGCACGTGATTTCGTAGAATAAATACAGAAAAAAAGCCACATTTTTGTTCAAATTCGTTATTTGGTAATAAAATGAGGTCACCAAAATGCACCGTCCGGAAAGGGGAGGATTAGCAAGAATTGGAAATGCTTAGAAATCCAAAAGTTTGAATAGTTTTGCATTTCAAGGTCAGGTATAGTATTCGGAAACAAGCGTTCAAAAATAAGTTTAAAAACTTAACCTTTGAAAATTATCTTGAGTATTAGAACTGATATTATGGACATCATTTCTTTTAATATAGCTTACTTATACTCAGAGCTAATTCTCTGTAGTGTTTTGGAAGGCGCAATGTAGATTATTGAGTTTTTCGCCTCGATTCGTGGGAGGAGGAAACACGGAGTTGTAATAAGTAAGTATGAAAATTTAACAATTCTTATAACAGTGTTTAGGATTGGTCAGGTCGGGATCCTAAATAAATCGCGATTAGAACACTCTGCTCAGAGAGTGGGGCATACGGCATCAAATCCGTATATAGCTTATAGATCGGCCGGTCGAACGTGGCGCTATACAATTAATTCTACGTCATCATAGCGTCATACTGCATAATAAAATTATTAAGCTAATCAGTTAGTTTATCGAAATTGGTGTCGCTATTACTATCCTGAACGAATCGTCTATGGGCATATTTGTACATAGTTTCACCCTGGTAGAAGGGCATCGCGGACGCTTTGGCAATCCATGATTTGAGTGGGCGAAAACGATTGCGATTGTCACGCTTTCAAATCACTCCTTAATGGTCGACAAATTAATCTTTGTTTCAGGATTAAGTATTTGCTGATGCGCCCTCTATAACATTAATATCCTGAAATATTCTTACGATCTTTCGTGTTTGCTTTTTGATGCGATAATGTTTCTCATCAGTGTTAACCTAGACTGTCACCCAGTCTCTGGGTTTTTGAGTGCACTTGGTTAAAAGATACGGCTAAAATAAAAATTTGAAGACTTTCCAGTGCCACCCAGTGGATATGCCGGTCCTAATACCGCGCCCTCTATTATACCAGCCAACCAGGCAGCCAACTTGTCCACAGAGCACGATTAACCAGGGCTCCTAGCGGAAAATTACATAATAGGTAGTAGCTCGCAAGAGTCTAGTGTAATTCAGTCGCTTTAGGCATTTTCATCACCGTGGACCCCGAGGGAGGGTCTAGTGTTAACCACGTTGTGTCATGCGCTCATTGGGTACAGAAATATATTTTAACTTCCAAGTATGTTCAGACCAAACAAATGTAACAACGGCCGGTGTGGCAGGAGATATAGTCCTCCGGGCTCACAGTCCGGGAACAATGGTGAACAATAGGGCAATCGAATCAGTTGACTCTTCACGCAACATTAGATTCACGCTTTATTCCGTTGTCGTCTATGGAGCCCGGACTATGATAGCTGCCGGACTGTGATTACTTTCACCCGGTACCATGATAAATTTTAACTTTTGCTCATATTTAAAAGTGAAGAGTCTACTGAAATATCTAAGCCATGATTGACTTATCACAGGAATGCGCAATTGGTTTGCTGTATAACCCTTAGTGTCCTGTCTTGTCTAGAATCGCTAGCACATGGCCTTAAAACTAGCCCCTATATATCCTTTCTTGTTTAATTTTCGTGGTTTCCCCCATCTGTTTCACCATGTTTATTTGCTAGCGTATCATGTGTTTGACGGGGATGCCACAAGCGGAGCCGACTATAAAACACCGAATGAACAGTCAATTACCTTTCTACCTGGTGAAGAAAAAATCGTCAAGACATTCGAAATCATCTCAGACGAAGTGGATGAAGGCTTGGAAAACTTTGTTGTATCCCTTTCTATCGATCCTGACTCTACTACAGCCTTGACGGCAGTTATTGGGACGCCTGCGTCGGCTGAAATTTTGATCCGTGACAGTAAGGAAAGACGAATAACTTGTGTTATTTATTTAGTTATTGAAAACAAACTCCAATTTATTGCTTTTGCTAATTTTCTTTCAAATTACAGTAATCTCAAACCCCCTCTTGGCAGGTAGTTTGTGGTTATAAAATGGCTTTTTTATCATAGAGTAATGAAATGAACTTTGCTTGGCCATTTGCTGGCCTGCTATTTGCTCACCTCACGTCCCATCAGCCTTCTTATCTAGTCAAGTCATGAGGGCTATAATGCCATTAGCTGAAGGGTCTTAATGAATGTATCTGTGTCATGATTTAATAGAGGTCTTCCACCTTTCGGATTAGCGGCCATCTTGCCGGGAATGGTAAAGTCCATTCCAAATTTCTGGAGACTTTCTAAATCTAACGAACGACATGCATGTTGGATAGAGCTAAAAAGTATCGGGTCAAATCTTTAAATAGCACAAGTATTTTGAGGTCGGGTATTAAATTGATCTGAATGAGGAATACTACGGGAACTAACACCTTTGTTATAGGTTATGCATGATGAGGTGAAAGACCTTTATCAGAGAGTTGTTACAGAAGGGGCCAGACGGAAGATGGTAATCAGACTTAAACACCATTGATTTCATGGTGTTGGGTACTTACCAAAAGACAAATTGTATTAATAAAAACAATTTTGATAAAAACATCTTCTTGGATAACACCAAACAAGAACGAGTAAGTGAAACAAAATTTCTTGGAGTTACGATAGATGAGAATCTTACATGGAATTCATATAGATAGTATATCAAAAATATTTTGAGGGAAATATGTTATTAACAGAACAAAAAACAAAATTTGCCCAAAAATTCTATAAAAAATTTCAGGTCCATCCCAGTGGAACATATTACACAAAACAATCAAGATCGGTTACGCAATTGAGATCACAATTAAAGAAAATCTTTTGCTTCATATCCAGTATATAATGTTCTGGAGACACTTTTGCTTTTGATAATTGTTGTATCGACAATCGATGCAGGTACTTGATTATGTTTTTTTTCTATGTAATTGGTTTTTTTTTTTGTATACGTATATGTGCTTAGTATATTTATGTAAGCAACTATTATTAAGGTGATGTTCCATTTCGGGCCAGTAGGCCTTTTGAACATCCCCTTCATTTAATTCTCTACCAAACTGTACTTTATATAGTGTATGTTTACTATAATTTCTTTGTGAAATAATCTTTTCTGCCAGAACTGGCAGTTTCTCTTACGAACTCGAAGATGATACGATATCTGGTTCGGAAGATGTTGCCGCCATTGAAATCGTTATCAAAAGAACTGGAGATGCAAGTGATCCTGGCCATGTCTGTAAGTGTTGATTTCCAAAAGTTTACCTACTAAATTGTTAAGTGAAATGATATCATTTTAAATAATATTTTACTGCAATAATACAATTGTTTTTAAATAGATCTTTCAACCAAGGCTGTTACAGCATCACCTGGAACAGACTTCACAGCAATTGAAAATGAGCGTATTAATTTCGACTCACTACAAACTGAGAAGAGTGTGATGTTAGACGTAGCTCCTGACAATGACGTTGAACCTGACGAAATTCTCCAGGTTTGCCTGAATGACCCAGGACCCAACGAGGATCTTGGAACAACCACGCAGGCAATCGTCACAATACTTGATGACGATGGAAAGCAACGGGAGTTTCCGTATAACCTGACCCATCTGGCACACTTTTTTTCTGACACACTTATGAATTCGGAAACCATTCACGGAATAAAGCACAGGGTTTATTCCGTAATAATGTTTCACGAATTCATTAAGTTTTTTTTGGGTCGATGGTCAGGTACGGAACCTCCCGTAAGCAACTGTGCTTTACAGTCAATCATAATCAAGGCCTTACATCGGAAATATGCTTTCAGTACCTCACAGCAATCTTTCCTGTAGCACAATACTTGTACATTACCGTTACTGGGCATTTGCAAGAATTTAGCCATGCAATAACAAACGCCAAACAGACAACCGAAGCCCATTCCGATTGTTTTTAAGTTTGTTATCGTGTAATGTCCACGTGACCGAAACTCTTTACACTGCGAGAATGTTGTGTAACTATACAACCCTGCAGTTGCTGAGTAAAAAAAATTACAACATTTTATTAACTTTTATTCAGGTGTGGGCGTTCCTTTTACAACAGTTTAAAAGCCACTACTACCGCCGCCTGCGTGACTCCTAGCTGAGACTAATCAAACATGCTGTCGTTGATTAATTTCGACTTGCCAGGACTACCCATAATCCCTCACGAGTTTGATCCTCGCAATGTCAAAAATGCGAAATTTGCTGCAACTTTAACCATATTTACAAAAATTCTAGAGGGTGTCCACGAAAGATTATGTCACATTTGATGTAGAATATGTTCTTGAGAGAGACAGTTTATGTTTTTCAGTTGGGACACCACCCCTAGGTTTTAATGGCATTTAAATTTTGCTTGCAATCATTTTAATTGTGTAGCACAATTGCGCTTGCCCTGTTGCCAAGTTGAATCGTTGTTACACGATTGTAAACGTGTACTGTGAGATGTTTTTGTGTTGTGACAAGCAGGTAGGGAAAATTACGCGACGTAATCGTATACCGGGGTAACTCACATAATCATGAAATGGATCTGGTGTAAAACAAGGCTGCGCTTCAAACCCAGGCCCCACATGTTTTCATACAATTTTCTTGCCCCTAGTCTAAAAGTGTACAACTTGTCAAAATACTAACCTCCACCAAAATAAAATTTATTCGGATTTCGGCAAGGGAGCCCCCATGAGCGTTAGTGGCGGCACCAGACTTCATTTTCTGGGGAAAACCGGGGGAGTGGAAGTTAATTTTTTGGGGGAAAACTTCCAAATTTTGGCCCGAAAAAATTCCAAATGTTGGCCAAAAATCGCTGATATTTTCCCAAATTTGGAGATCGCTGATTTTTGCCAAAAATCCGTCATTTTTCTTCTGGCCGGGGGGGGGGACTGGGGGTCAAGAAAAAATATTAGGGGGCCCGCGCAAATTCCCCCTGCCCCTCCCCCGCTGGTACCGCCACTGATGAGCTTAAAGTTTTGTACACTAAATCAATAGGATGTTTGTTGTTTTTTGACAAAACACAAAAATGTGATGATTATCCACAAATGGTCAAAAGGTCCACTTTTTGCTAATTGTTTTGATAAAAAGGTCCTAAATTTAGAATCTTTACAATCAAGTCCTCGTTTTGTGTTGAAATGCTCAAATTCAAAAAGGACATTTTTAGGGACTATGAGCTAATGAAATCTCAATTCCCATGGCGCATTTCAATAACTTCCAATCACCAGTATATTGAGCAAATACCCCCCCTTTTTTTAGTATGATTTATGATACCCAGAACCTGCATAGTCAGCTGTCGTTAACATTTGCACATCCAAGGCTATGAACTCAGCCCTTGGTAGATTAGCATGCCCTGCCTCAGTGTGGCATACAGCTTATAATTAGTTTTAGACTGTGTATTGTTTAAGTTCAAGCCTTTATAACCAGTTACATAATATGTCAATAGTGTTCATTGACGGGTGTTTTTTTTACACGTGGCCTATTGTTAACACAATAGCAGGCAACTCTTTTGTCCTCTTTCAATTTATGTCAATATGGAAAGCCAACGCAGGTGGCTTTTCTTTTCGATAGTAGATAACTCTTTTAAACTGGCAACCATACATTTATACATTGTTATGCGTTCCCGACACACAGTGCGAAATACCATCGTGCTGCAAATGTCACGTGTTTTGTGCCATGTGACTATTCTGGGACATAATGGGTCACGCAGCCCCCCTAGCCACTATCAGCGATTTCTTCACAATGTAACAAATCGCGCCCCCTATTTTTTTTTTATCAAAGTCCATTTTTTGCACAGTTATATTCGAAATAGTTGTAGTAAAGTGGCTAAGCCTAACACGCCGTATTTGTCAAGAAATCATGATATTTATGCTTTGTTTACTGATTAGGTCTAGAAACAATCATAAATGACACCTTCAAGGCCGTTTTTTAAATGCTTGTAAGTGTCTGTTTTCAAAAAGGAAAAGTAATTATAGGGTGTGATAGACCGACCGTACAATGTAGAGACAAATCGGCATTTGAATTTAAAAAAAAAGGAACTGTCTGCTGAATAGTGGCTTGTTTTAAGGGGACAAAAACACTCTGCTTCTGTCGTTTCCACAGGTCATTGGTATGAAGCCTCAAAACAACCAGTATATTTTTATATAACATATATAATACCCCCATCCTAGAGGAAAATGACTAGCAACCTGGCGATCACCGCAAAAAGGAGGTAGTGGTGTTTGTGTTGTTAGTTTTGGGAGCACTTTCCCTGTAACACAATGCCAGGGATTGCTCTGTGATTTTTTTTTATAAAGTGACAATGATATATGAGTAATTTCAATCTCTCAAACCCATTCCCTCTGTTGGTAAAATTATTACTCACCATCTATAAAAATTAGTCAACAACTGCAGGATTTCGCAGTGTACGTAGGGAATTAGAAGAGGATATTTCGAACTGAAAGTGACCTCAAGACCTGAGATGTATTTTGCTATTATCACTAATGTTGGAAAGATCGCTGTAGAAATGACTTCAGACAAAGCATTGCGAGTTTAATTCCGTCCTCGACTTTAAACTACTTTATTCGTTTTCGGTTGACGATATTGAAAGGAATTGAAAATGATAATAAATAAATGCGCCCAATCACAACCCCTTTATTCCTTGCGAAAGAAGACTGACGACATCACCTGAACATGATAACTAGATCGCACATTATCTAGAAACAGGTTTCACGCTGAACAGTGCGGGCCCGTTTTTTATTTAAGCCCTATCCTTATTCTCGTCGCCGACAGAAGTGTATGGTTGCAATCAAAGATACACTTACACGGTTAGTTTACATAATAAAAATAGATCAAACCGATATTGCAATAAATCAAACCGATTTTGGGCGAACGCAGAAGTCATATTCACTCTAGTCCGCAAGCTATACGTAGTGTTTTCAATCTTATATTTCGTTGAGAAGCTTGAGAGAGAGAGAGAGAGGTGTTTAGCTAAACCTTTATTTCATGTTTTTACAAAGAACATTTGACACTACCCACACGTGCATCTGTAGAAAATAATAAAGGAAAACCCCTCAATGGAATTCTAATATTACCAAGACCGGTTAGAAGTTGCAGCTGCTTACACAAGTTGTAGTTTTTCTTTGTTGTTGGATGACACTCTAGTTTTGAAACTGATGCTTTGCCTTTTATTTTAGAGCCACATGTGAGATGAGCAAGTATTTTCTTTGCCATTCTGCTATCCTTGTAGCCTAAAAACAAATGCAAAACACATTACGTATACAGAATGGTCTCACTCAACAGTGTGTATCACCCGAGTGCATGCAGTGTAACCCAGTAGATTGTGTCCATGTGCTGACGTCAGCCAACTATCCGCCCACACTATGAGTTACAATACGCTTATCCACCAAGGACACAGTTCAGTGGGTTGTACTTGTACATACATTGACATGAACTGACCTTGTGTGATATGGGTATTATATATCATACCCAAAAACCAGGGGAGGTATTTTCTAAATACACTGGTGAATGGAAGTACTGAGCTGTGCCAAGGGAATTGAGATTTTAGTAGCTCATAGTGGCCCAGTTCCTTCAAAGTTGACCACTCTCAAGTTCGCCGGCAAATACGTTGTTTGGGAGAAAGATTTACTTTTTATTTTGAGGCTAATACGCATCAAATAGGCAAAAAACTTGGTGATACATATCAATTATAAAATAGCCTCTGTTTATACTTTCAACATGCTAGCTACGATGGTGTAGCTACGATGACGTATCCATATGTCAAGCGCAGGCCAGGTCTTCTCAACCTTACGTCATTATTTTATTAAAATACAAGGTTTATCAAAAGAAAGTTGAACATTTCGAAAAATACATTCCAAAGAAGGTATTAGGTAATTTGTAAGTGCAAAATCACTGAAGTGTGGCCAACTCTCTGACCATTTTTATAAAACATGTGAAAATGCAGTTGTGCTTTTTATATATGATATTTGGATTTGCTTGTCTACAGTTGAATACTGCTTTGCAGACAAGACCTATGTTGCATTTGAAGGCGATAATGTTGTCAGGTTGACGGTAGAGAAGAAAGGTCTTCTAGACAAAGACACTACAACAAGTAAGAATCTCATTTCTCATTTGTTTTTTTTTTGTTTTTTTGCTTTGAAGAGTGAAGTATGAACATTGGAAATCGAGTTTAAAAGAGTAGCATCCAAAACTACTTATTAGCATTTTCACTGCTTGAAACACACCCTACGGGCTTTTTTTATTGTTATTCAATACAAGTTGCAAGTTTTGTTTTAAAATTTTAATCTTAACATTTTACTTTACTTTTCTTTCATAATGCATTTTACTTATTTATCTTGCCTCTGTCGTTCTCTTTCGTTCAGCTTTACAAACAGTCGACGGTACTGCCAAGGCTGGGACCGATTATGAGTTTCTGCGGACTACACTTCCGTTTACTGCAGGAATGCGTGAAGAAACGGTTGACGTTAAGATAACGGATGACGAAACTATTGAGCCTATGGTATCGTTTAATGTTCAACTCATTTCGAATGATATTGTTTTATGCTCTACAACGGTGTGGATCCAAAACGATGATGGTAAGAGTTTCTCTCAGCTACGTAGAAAATTACTTCAGGTGGAATTCTGAATAACTTCGCTTTCATGATTTTGAAAATACTACTATGAACGTCATTTCGATCATCATTTACTTAAACATGTACGTCATTATTGTGCTTTCCAAAGTATGGATTGAAATATTCAGCTGACATTAGCTGTTCAGATTACACAACTTTCACATTTTGTGAGCGCTCCCAACTGTCAGTACCCTAATTAACAGAAGCATGTATAGAAGATTTGTGCCGCCATGAAACGAGACAAGATCATGAAGATAAAGTTGTATTCCTATAACATTACATTTTGCGACTAGAATTTTACCTTAGTGGTTTCTCTGGTAGAAAATGTGACTGTGAATGTATACTGAGAAGGTGCTGATAATCAAGATGCTTACAAAAGGACCTCAATTCAAATTTCAATAGAGCGACCCAAAAAAGCATCACTTAGATTGTCATCTACAGAATTAAAAAAACATCACCTACATTGTCATCTTCAGAATAAAGAATATCATAAAGTAAAGTTGTAATGTCTTCTTGAAGTCCTTGGAATTTACAAGCAAATCCATTGAAACATTGCCTAGACACCGCTGGATAATGGTAATTGTGTAAACATGCGTAAAGTCAAGAGTGTTTCTCTATTTTTTACAAAGGTGTGTTTCAGTTTGTGATTACTCCGACATGCAAACACTGAAAGCAAATTGCTATTGACTAGAAAAAATACCTCTTGTCTTATTCTTTTGTAATTGTGGGCCACCAGCTCACACAGTCCGTATGCATGCATGGATGTATGCATGTTCCTTATTTTTCAACACCTTCACTTCTGCAATGATTTTCACGAAACTTGGATTTTCACATCGCCAAATGTACATATTATGTACCTCATTTGCATATTCGTTCTGATTGGCTAAAGACAAGAAGGCGGCCCACGCTCTATATTCTCAAAATATAGCGAGCGCGCAAGCCGAAAACCGCGAAATTCTAGTTACCTCTACTGGTTTTGACGAAACAAGCTGGATATTTTTGGGAAACGTAGCAGATATTACAGGCTTTATTTTCAGTATCACGAGCGAGAGAGAGAGAGAGAGAGAAATTGAGAGGGGGAAAAGAAATTTACTGACTTACATATTTTCCCATGTTTTCAATTTGCAGATACATGTCCAGACGGATACACTGGTAACCAATGTGAAACAGCACTATGTGAGTGTGATTTGTTTTTGTCTTGTATGCTTCTTATGTTACTTCATATTCATTGCATGTATATTATCCATAACTAGGATGGTTTATGACTTTAAAATGTTTTGATCAGAAATTGAAAGTAGTTTAATATCTGTATCAATTGTTTTGAAAGCTCTATGCAGTGTTCCTTGTCTTAATGGTGGAATATGCTCAGGGCCAGAATTGTGTGTTTGTCGTCAAAATTTCGTGGGTGACAGATGTGAAACAGGTAAGATGAAAAACAACTCATGCCAGATACACGTCTAGTCATTGTATTTGTTTCCTTATCCGTTGCATTCCTTTTCAAGGTTCGTTTAATACATTGGCCATAATATCTTTGGTAAAGTGATCGCAAGCAAATATTATTAAAAGATAGTGATAGTGCAAGGCACTTTTAATAAAAGAAGTCCCACAGTAAATCTACAAAATTGATGAGATTATACATTGTACTTTAATTTCTCCACCCCTCCACTTCTTTAAAAAGCTACAGAATTTATGAGATTATACATTGTGCTTCACCCTCCACTTCTGTAAAAAGCATATTTCTATCTCCATATCATTTCACAGAATGACAGCAAATTGCCTAAAATTCGTGAAAATTTCGTACAATTACCTGGCGATCGAAATCAAATACTTCTACATTTTGTAATGCGATGGCCAAGAATCCTGTAAGGCTGGCTATTTGGTATCCGTGTTTCTACTTCTAGGCGTGCCATTATACATGTATTGTTTAGGAAGATACTATGCCCTCCTGCCTCTTCTCTCAAATATATCGAAGAGATAAGATGGACTTAGTCTAACCATGTAAGAAAGAGATAAGAAGGAACCACAACGACCCACTTGACGTTTGAACGGTCTATCTGCCGCCCCAGAATTGCAATTGTTATTCATATTCTCTCAAGTGGATAATCCTATTCAGATTTTCTGGCTCGAGAAAATTCTCAGTTCGTGGTTGTTTCTTCATTGCGAAGTAAAGTAAATACTCAAACATATGGCCGCATCCATGGAAGCCGATCAACACGCCCGGTGGGTTCTTGGATTTTGCTCGGGAAGCAATGCTCGTTCCGAAAAAAGAGGGACTAGCTGCAAATGCGGGAGTACCGCTAGAGGTATCAAATTCAAATTAATCAAGTTCTAGTCCCGCTGGCGGTACAAATTCAGTTGTGATTGTGACTGGTTCAAATAGGAAAACATAAACATAGTAGCAAAATAACCCTAAGTGTGTATTTTTTCTTGCAGTAGTACAAGTGTCATTTTTCTTGTATGTTGGCTAGCTATTTTAAATGTGTATCTTTTTTCATGTATTGAGAACAGGTCCCGCAAGGGGTATAATCTCACTGCAAATTATCTTCAATCAATTTTTATTTGTTCATCATAGAATAGGCCTACAGCAAAAACAATATGATAATTATGTAATTAATGGATTACAGTGAAAAATTCATTGTTACAATATTAATTAAAAATATTTTGCATACAATTTTTAAAGATTGTGTTTATAATACATTATAAGTGTAATTTCAAAAGAGAGTATATAACTGGGATAATACTAGTGGAAAATATATTTAACAAAGCACAGTAAGGATGTCATATTGCTGCTGTACCGTTAGGTGTATATTTTCACTAAAAACTAGTATAATTTTACCAAAGCTGGTCCAATTAGGGGCCGGGTATATTTTAACTGAAAATTGGTCCCGTTAGAGGTCACTTTCAGAACCCCTGGAACGAGCATGGGTGACCAACGAAAATCCAAGACGCCTCCCCCCGGTCCAACTTTCAAATTTAGTCAAACTCTCATCCTTTATTTTTCACACTGGGCAGTCTTGGGCAGTGAAACTGAACGTATAACAATGTACATTAACTTCTTATATAACGAAAACAATACCAAATACACACCGTAGACCGCCGGAACATGTTGTAATATGCAAAATACTTTTACACTTTTACGTGTTCGTACATAGAGTTTTCAAAATATTCTACAGTAATGATTGCTCGCCTACCGTCGATTGCGGCAGAAGGAATATGATCAAAGGGTGGTTTTTGGAATCCCTTCCTTTTGAGCGGGTGAATTGATAACAGATAAAATCGGATGGTGGAAATCGATGTGGTTCCCTCTTATCTCTTTCTTTCTTCCATGGTCTATACTCTACTTCTACTTGTTTTAGCACATAAGAACATTCAAAAGGATTCTATTGATACTATTCAATAACAATCGTCTTTCTTTGACTAGGAACATTATAAGATATGCACTGGCAGAGTATGCATTTTGTATGGCCTATAACCAGAACGGAAATTTAAAACACACATTTTACCGCAAGTTTGACCATTTTAAATTTCTCGTGACCCCTGTTGATGAGAGGTCATATATATATATATATATATATATCTATAATATATATATCATAATATATATATTATCTATATATATATCTAGATAAACACTAAGGGAAAGTCCAACACACGTGAAGTAATCTAGTAGACAAGAATCAACAACAAGTATGTAGTGATTATGCAGCATAGTATTAATGCACTCCTCGAGTTTCGCCTTTCGGCCTTCAGGTACAATACAAATATTTTTAAAAAACTAATAATCATGTTGTGGTACCAAAACATTGTAGAACGCAGGTATAACGCGTGCGTATCATGACTACAAATAACTGCGCATAATATTGCGCGGTTTTGCGTAATCATAAAGATTGCGGGGGGGGTGGTGCGGAATTGTTTTTGGCGGGTTTTTGTATATAAAATAACCACAATTAATATACAAATTTAAGAGGCATATTCAAAGTGTAGATTATACTATAAGATATTTTTGGACAGGGGGTGGTTAAATAATTGTAATGGATGAACGAAAATATGGTAGCAAGGACGTAATGTCATTTGGTGAAATGAGTAAAGTTTGTGGTGTTTTGTGTTTGGAATGTGGAGGTGTTTTTAGTTAGTGTGCGTGGGTGTGTGTGTGTGTTTGGAGTGTGTTTTGTGTTATGTGGTGTGTGCGCGCGCGCGCGTTCTGCGTGTGGGTATGTGTATGTGTGTGTATTTTCATGTCTTTGTTGAGGTTATGTTGAAATTTCTGTGTGAAGTAGTTCTTCTTTGATCTGTCTAACTTTGTGGTCGTCAGATAGCATTTGTAGAAGGGAAAAATGGTGAACATGGGATCTTTGTTTTTTGTGGCCATTCAAAGATATGTTTGCTCAGGAGTTTTCTTGTGTAAGGTTCGCGAATTTGTTTGTTTGTGTATTGTTACCGGTTTCATCGATTTGATGTTTGTCCATGTATTGGGCATTACCGCCGTTGCAAGTGATCGGTAACTTACGTTTTTTGAAGTGCATGACATGTCGTGTTTGATTGTAAATGCTTTTTGTTGTTTGTTGAATGTTATGGCTTCTGCCTTCTTTGATGTGTTTGCATGTGCCGCATCTTTTGTTGTTGCATTTTGGAAACTGTTTGGTTTGGATTTTGTTTTGTTTTGTGAGTTTTGCCTTTGTGATGATTTTTAATTTGGTGTCTTTGTTTGCCCTCAGGATT
Source organism: Ophioderma brevispina (assembly GCA_023653785.1). Taxonomy (NCBI): domain Eukaryota; kingdom Metazoa; phylum Echinodermata; class Ophiuroidea; order Amphilepidida; family Ophiodermatidae; genus Ophioderma; species Ophioderma brevispina. Next base: position 20,412 of record JAMKCH010005185.1, on the reverse strand, counting down.
AATTTGATTTCCTTTAAGAATTGTGTTCTTCTTGTACTGTTGTTAAGTAAGTCGATTGAGGATTTGATGACGTGGCACATTTGTGTGTTTTTTGGGTTGAATGTATGCCACAAGTTGATAATGTTTGTTTTCATCTTTGAGTTATGGTTGTCGAAGTTGATCTGTGTTTGTTCTCTGGCCTTTTTTTATACCATTTTCAACAATGAGGTGAAAGGGATAGGCACGTTTAGAAGCATGGTTTTTGGAGGTCGTCCAAGTCGTTGCGTTTTTCTTGTGTCGGAAGAACATGGGCAGATTCTTCGAGCGAGGTTGTATGGGGATGTTTAATTTTGTATGCAGGGGGGTGGCATGATTGAAGTGGAGGTACTTGGTGTGTGTCTGTTGGTTTATATGGATGTCGGTGTGGATTTTGTTGTCTGTACTTTCCACTATGATATCTAAGAATGAGATTTCCTCCGTGTTGTCTTGTGTTGCATTGAACTTTATGTTTGGATTTAGCGTGTTCATTGGTTGTAAGGGTTTGCAAAATGCCAAACTTTGGGCCATATGATAAACAGTCGGTCGAGGTAACGGAACGCAGTTTTATTTTCGAAGTATATGCCCGCGTCCTTTCCAAATGTGATGAGATTTCTCATAAAATCGATTGTTCGGCAGATAAGCCGAAGAGTGGCGCATATGTGCTGGCCATTTTCTTGCCCATGGCTGTACCCCTAATTTGGTTTTAGTTTGAAGTTTTAATTTAAAAATTGAAATGATGAGTTGTGTAGAGAATGAGTTTATTGCATCAGAATAAAGGGCATTGTGTCAAAACGGTCATGGATTTTTGGGCGGTTGCGATTTAACAATACTCAATTGGCCTTAAAACCAGCGTCATGAGGATTTAGTAATAAAGACTTACAACATAATTGTAATGAGAATAGAATGTCATCAATTTTGTATATTGGTCAGATATTGAGAAAATCAATGTCATCACGGATGTAGCTTTTGGCATTATGAAGAAGGTTTGAGAAGGAATCACGAAGTTGCCTGAGACGGTGTGTGGGACACTGGGTCCTGCAAGATAGGCGCATTTGAGGCATTAGGTGCTTCTGCATTGATGGACTGAGTGTTACAGTTTTTTGATTTTGTTTTTTATGAATCGTTCTTGTGAATTTTTGAATAAACCGTAGAGATTGCTGGTTTTAGGTTCAAAATTAGTGAGATAATCTATTTCAATCATTAGTGAGGTTGTGACTGTAGTTATCGCGGCGGCAAGTTTTTTTTGGATTTGGTTCATACTTTGGAGTCGAAGTGCGAATTAAGAAGAGGTGTTATGTCGAAGAGTCGGAACGTTATCTGCGCTTTTTTCAGATGTAAAAAAACTTTTATCCATTATAACGAAGGCACCTCCTTTGTCCACTTGTTGATGACGATATCGTTATCATTAGTAAGGTGTGAATTTTGAAAATCCCTTACAACCATATTGAACACGCTAATCCAAACATAAATTTCACATGCAATACAAGCAACAAGAAATCTGCATTCTTAGACATCATTATGGAATTAGCAGAGCAACAAAACACCCACACGACATCCACTATAGACCAACAGACACACACCAATAACTCCCTTCAAGTCATGCCACCCCCGCCATACAAAATTAAACATCCCATACAACCTCAGCTCGAAGCACTGCAACCATTGTTTTCTTCCGACACAAGAAAAAACGAACGACTTGACGACCTCGAAAACGCTGCTTCTTAAACGGCCTATCCTCTTCGACTCATTGAAAATGGTATCAAAAAAGCTAGAGGAACTAACACAGATCAACTTCGACAACCAAAACCTCCAAAGAATGAAAACCACACATTCTCCACCTTTGTTCATACAATTCAACCCAAACACACACACATGTGCCAATATCCTCAAATCCTCACCGACGTACTTAACAACAGTACAAAAAGGAACAAATCCTTAAGAAACCAAATTAATCATGAGCAAACTACAGCACCAAATCTAAAAAAACTCATCACAAAGCAAAACTCACAAAATCAAAATCCAAACAACATTTCCAAATGTCACCACAAAAGATGCGGCCATGCCAAACAATCAAAGAGGCATCGCATAACATTCAACAAATCAACATAAGCATTTACAATCAAACCGACATGTCATGCACTTCAAAAAACTAATTTACGCGATCACTTGCAACTGCTGTAATTTCCTCAATACATTGGACAAACATCAATCTGAGAAACCGTGTATCCCCATCAATACCCAAACAACAATTCGCGAACTCTACATCAAGAAAACTCCCAATGAGCAAACATATCTTTGAATGTGCAAAAAACAAGATCCCATGTTCACATTTTTCCTTTCTACAAAATGCTCTCTGACGACACACAAGTAGACAGATAAGAAAACTACTTCACACGAAATTTCAACCTCAATTCAACAAGACCAATTTAAATATACCACACATAACATACCCACAACGCGACAACTCAAACACACACACCGTCACCTAACTAAAACCCTCCACATCCCGTTCCACACAAAAACCACATAACTTACCTCATTTCACACCAATGCCTACTCCTTGCTACCATGGCATAGTTCGTTCATCCTTACCAACTTTATTTAACCAACCCTTGTTCCAAAATTTATCTTATAGTATAATCTACACTTTTAATATGCTCTTAAAATTTGTATTTAATTGTGGGTTTATTTCATATACAAAAACCCGCCAAATCCAATTCCTCGCCACGCCCATACGCAATCTTTATGATTACGCAAACCCCGCAATATTCTCGCAGTTATTTGTAGTCATGATACTCCACGCGTTTTAATAACGCTGCTTTCTAAACAAACTGTTTTGGTAGCTCACTGTTGATTATTTTTTTGTATAAATATTTGTATTGTACCTGAAGAGCCGAAAGGCGAAACTCGAGTAGTGCATTAAGACTCTGCTGCATACTCACTACAATACTTTCGTGTTGTATTTCTGGTCATATATATTATATATATATATATATTTAATATATATCTATATATATATATATATATCAATATATATATATATATCTATATAATTATAGTATATTATATATATATTATCTATATATATATCGTGTATGCACTTGTTAATGACAGTTGTCATATTTTGAATTCTTGTTCTAGAACTATGTCCTAACAACTTCTGTCTGAACGGAGGGTCGGGTGTTCCCGATGTAGCCAACCGTCAAAGTCTGTCAGCAAGTGGTATGTGTCACATCATTATTGCATCAAACGGTGCGATTCTTGGACTAAATCTTTTGTCAATCGACTGAATCTTTTTCGCAATGTTTTAAACCCCTATTGCATTTTATCACCACTCTTAATTCATTAAATAGGGCGGTGATCCCAATTTTGAAGGAGAATCTGTGAATCGCTATCCTCGAACCTCAATCAACGAAGGTAATAATTATATCCGTATTATTGACAAACTCCTACAATACTATGTTCGCGAGTTTCTCTGTCCATGCGTCTCGCTAATGGCAGGATTTTCGGCCCGTGTGTGTGTCCCACTTACACAGTTGTGGCCTATGACAGTGAATGCGAAACCCGGGAACAGTTTTGGCTCTATGAACGGAAAACCAAGACGGGGAAATTCAATTTTTCAAAAACTGAGCATTTAGGAATATTTTTTCTTTGCCCGCCGCCTCAAAATGATAGGGCCACCCTTCTAAACTATATAATAATACTTACGGCCGCTTAAAACTCGAAATAAATACTGAAATAGGCTTAGTCGCTCGTTTTCTCGTATCCACGTAAACACGTCCTCTGTGGCCCCGTGGTAATCTCAACGGTCCTAGATCCGAGAGGTCTCGGTCGAGACCGTGTATTTTTCGTCTATTATCTGTGCGCCGCCAGTTTCCTCCGGCTTCTATATACTATTTATCAAGTTACTTTTCGTCGGGTGTATCATTTAATTTTAAAAAATAATTATAAAATAATAATAGGGAGTTTTTTGAAATGGAATGGGCTTAGACAATAAGTTGAAGCTCAGTTTTTTAAAATGGTTAACCCTCCCCAGAGCCCCCCAGACGACACTACCCCATCTTCACCAGTTTTTCAGCTGCCCCCATCCCCTCCCCGAAAAATAGAAAGCTGGCGTCCCGCCACTGAATCATATAGACTTTTGTTTGCTTGCTTTTTCGCGCACTCCGTGCCAGGGAGTCCCTTGTTACGACAAATACAATAAAAACTTTAATAAAAACATTCGGTGTCTTTCAGGTTGTCGGATGGGGTAAATTAATCGTCACAGTGTTTGGCTTTGGCTGCGGTTGAATTTCTATGGCAGTTGGATCGCTACAATTTTGGGTCTCATGACATGTAGACAACTTCCAAACCGGAGCCAAGACAGCGGGTAGTTTTGCCATTGAAATGCAAAACTACGGCTATCCAAACCTCAATACTTGATCTGTAATGTTTTTATAACAATTTGGATATTTCGAGAAAAGGTGGGAGTGAAATACACGAACCATTCTGGTATCGGACGATATTGCCACTAAGTTGTTTTTAGAGCATTTTCAAGTGATTCTAACATTGAAAAATATTTTCTTTGTTTACTTGTGTCAATAACCGGGCCAACCATATCGGTGCACGGCGAACACTTTCCCCGTGCAAATGGCTGTACCAAAAGATGTTTATTACTGGAAACCACAGTCATTGAAATTTCAAAAGCCAACATGTACTAATTATCTATTCGATAAACGAAAAACTTTACTGGGTGAGTGTGTAGATGTATGTGTGGGTGTGCGTGCGTGCGTATGCGTGTGTGGGATCGGATGGAGTAAAAGATAATATCCCCTTAAGCAATTTACTACGTCAATTTCGAAGGTAATTATTATTAAACAATTATCACCCTTTCAAAATAAACATTCGCAATAAAAAGTTCGTTAGCAAGTATGACAGAGAGTTACTTACAGTGGTTTCTTTTTTGTTCTTGAATACAGGCGTCGTCACCATATACCATACCACGCTCTTACAACAGCGTAAGTATAAATTATTTTGTATGATATATGCAACTATACTCCCGCATACCATACAGGGCTCTCGGAAATGCAACTCTTTGTACAATTGATATTTCTCTCTTTTAGACCCATTTACCAATTGTCGTTTTCATGCATAAGACAACGAAATGGTTCTACAGATACGGACCTTTCAAATAGAGTCGCTTGATCGGGTGTTTTTGTTTTAGTAAATGACCCTAAAATCACCGAAATCAGTAAAAAAAAATAAGTGACATATTTCCACGCGCTTCGCTCACTTCTATGAAGAACACAGTGCCTCACTGAAGGAATTTACAATACAGCTTTGAGGAAGCAGCTAATTCAGCACCAATTGCAATATTCTAACAAACAATGACTGAACTGACCACATAATTAAACCAGAACAAAGAAGGGGAAAGGTTTAGAAGCAGGAGGAAATAGAGCAGAAGCAGAATATCATGGGGTCGGTCCTTCATGCCCGTCTACATCTAAGGTTTGACCCTTTTTGGTAGTTAGTATGGACCCTCTATATCAATGCAAGGTAGTTAGTGGTCTCAAATTTTTAAATTACTCCAAATATGTTGAAATATTTTCCATATTGTCCGTCTAGTCATAAGGAATGTATAGTTTGTACCACTTACGACCATTGGTTTTGAAGTTATAGGGTAAAAAGGACTAAAATGGTAAAAAAAAAAGGTCAATCGCAATTTGTACGGAGGTCAACATTGTAAGTTGCTCTGATTAGTACTTGCAAATTATTGCCTGCGGAAAGAGGACTCCTAACATTATAGTTTTGTTTATGTTAAATGTTTACTTACCGAGATAAAGGTCAAAGAAGGTCAATGCCAATTGGATTATGTTTTCCTGTGGCCTATTTTGTCACATTATGATAACTATAAATTACAGATACTACATGAATTACAGGTGATACATGAAGTACAGATGCTAAAAAAATTCCTTATTGTAAGTAGATGAACTTTTTTTCATATTTTATTAAAATTTGAGCAACTTAATTTTGACCCATGACCAAATTGAAATTGACCTTTTTTTTTTTACAATTTTTAACCATTTCAACACTATAACTCCAAAAAACAAAAACCAATGGTCATCGAGGTACAAACTATACAACCTTTGGGGGTGTGTTTCGAAAGGACCAGATCTCGAAAAAACAGACCCACAGACTCGAAACACCGGACCCGGAAGTGAATTCACTTTCGGGTCTGTGTGTGTTTCGAGGTCTGGTCTTTCGACACAACCCGGGGGGGGGCGGATGTCTCCGAAACACCAGAACCCGAAACACCAGACCTAGAAACACCCAGACCCGGAAGTGAATGTAGTTCCGGGTCTGGTGTTCGAGGTCTGGTGTCTTAGAGGTTGCTTGCTTCGCGATACTTCCCTCCCGGTTGTTTACGAAACACCAGGACCTCGAAACACAGACCGGAAGTGAATTCCACTTCAGGGTCGGGTCGTTGTTTCGAGCGGGGATGTTTCAAATACACCGGGGGGGATGGATCGAAACACCAGGACCTCGAAACAACAGATCGAACACCAGGGCCCCAATTCATAAAACTTTACTAAGCCTAGTTGGCAAGTAAAATGGGACTTAGTTGCTAACTAAGCCTAGTTGATTACTAGTTGAAATCATAAAACCTTTACTAGTTGATAGTTGCATTCTAAGACTCTTGCTAAATTTAGAGTTGATCCAGCGCAACTCTAACTCCTAGTTGGGAACTAAATCAGTGAAGAAAAAAATATTATATTATTATTTTCTTTTTTTTTTTTCTTTTTGGGGGTAAATATTTACAGGACAATTAACACTGCAGTTTATTGATACAAATTATTTGATTTATAGGTATGTGAAATTTAAATTAAAAACCAATATGAATATAATCATTTCTACAACAAATGTGAGTACAGTTTGTCTTCAATTTTCATTGCATTAACCATAATGCCGTAATAACTATCAGTGAAAAAGGGAAAGGAGAACTTGTGTAAAAATACAGGCCCAAAATGATGCGTTGATATTTTGAAAGAGAAATAAATTATCAAAACCTACTGAAGATAAATATTAAGAATTTCTTTAATCTGCTGTTCATTAATAAAAATTGTTCTTTGTTGACTAAAGTTTATAAATGTTGCTACAGTACCATTATGAGATTTTAGAGTTTACACTTTGAGTAATAAATGATTTGCTTAGTAGAACATATTAAACATACAGTCTCAAAAGCAAGTATTACAGCAGAATTAAAGAAATTTCTTTAATATTTTCTTTCATTGCTAGTTAAGTCCTTAGGGTTGTCAAATCTCGATGATATAGTATGAGGTTGCTTCATGTGTACCGGCCTATATATAAGGAAGCTACTACAAGTATATGGCATCATTTGATCATGGTTCACAGGCGATCAAAGCATGTTAATGTTCTGAGATGAACAGACTTCAAACCCAAAAAATGATAGTCATTTAATGTATTGAATTTACAACTACATCCCCCACACTGCAACCAAGGCCATTCAGCCCGAAAACACCCCAATTCTGTAGACAAAAAGATTGAGCTAGTTGGTAACTAGATTTTCCTAGTGATGTAACTAGTTAGCAAGGTTCTTAGTTAAGGTTTATGAATTTCAATTAGTTGTACACTCCGTAGTTGCATTAACTAGGGATTTTAGAATCTTACCCCCAGGGGCCTTAGTTGCCAGCACACTAGCAATGGTTTTATTGGAATTTGAGGCCATCCCTGAACTAGAAAACCCAGAACCCGAAGTGACTTACTCCGGTCTGGTGTTCGGGTCTAGTGTTCGAGGGTGCTTAGAACGTATAAGGGAAGTTAAATCGGGGTTGTAGAACTGATTTTCAATCAACTACTCACATTGACAAGTCCTATTTAGCAAGGATGGAAACAGCTGGACGACAGGACGACAACATACCCTCTTTATGACTTTGCGGTTAGTACTTTTGGTAACAATCCAACATACATAGTATGTTGTTATTACAACACCGCTCGATATATCCCTCTAGTAACGCTTATTCTTGCACAGTTCGCATCAGGTGCAAGTTAAACGCAAAAGCTTCGCTTTTGAATGCACATTACACCCACAGCTTTTGCTTTTGTAAGATTGTGTTAGAAATTTTCAAAACTGTAAATCTCAGCATCATTTCTTGGTCATGTATAGGTCCACAAAAAGTTCGAGCTATGGTTCGGCAAATGCTTAATGCATGAGTTATTATTATTAAATATAATATCTGCAATTATATATAGTATTAATTAAGGAGAGGATGGAGGGAGGGGGGGGAATGGGAGGGATAAGGGAAAGGAAGGAAGGTAATAGGGGAGGGGAGGTGAGAAGAGGAGAGAAGGGGAATGGGAATGGGAGAGGGGGAAGTGGACGATGGGGAAGGAGAATGGGGAGGGAGAGGGGGAGGGGAATGGGGAGGGGAGCGGGAATGGGGAGGGGAATGGCGGCTTCTGCTGATATGAAACTTCGCTGATATTGATTGAAAGGGGCGGGGGGCTGTGGGACTGACGTACCCTGAAAATTGCGTCGGTCTTTAGAGAAGTGCAAATTCGTTGAAAAGGTCTTGGTAGAACGTAAGGGAGGAAAATTCGGGGTCTGGAGGGGAACTGATTTCCTCATAATAAGCTGAGGAAGTGCGAGATTATGTTAAAAAATAAGGGTCTTGCGGACTTGCATTTCAACGGGTAGGGGGGTGTGTAATTCGAAAACTCTAAAAACAAGTGTTAACTCAGCAGGTAACCCCTTTTGAAACACTTTCAACGTGTTAAATTTGATATTTTTCTTCTAAAAGTATACTAATATATAGGAAGGGTGTGCACGCCCCAAGTACACTATAAAATAGTTTTAAAACAAGTATTAAAGTCAAGTGAATTAGTCCGGGTCTGGGTTTCGAGGTCTGGTGTTTCGAGGTCTGGTGAGATTGTTTCGAGGCTGGTGTTTCGAGGTCTGTTGTTTCGAGGTCTGGTTTGTTCGAGACCATCCCAGGGTGTTTCGAAACACCCAACCTCGAAAAAAAGACCTACAGACCTTGAAGTGAATTCACTTCGGGTCTGGTGTTTCGAGGTCTGGTGGGTCGAAACACAGGGGGGGGTTGTTGTCTCGAAAAATCAGACATCGAACACAAGACTCGAAACACCAGACCGGAAGTAAATTCACTCCGGGTCTGGTGTTCGAGGTCTGGTGTTTCTAGACATCACCCCGGGTGTTTCGAAAGACAGACCTCGAAAACACCAGACCGGAGGTGAATTATTCCGGGTCTGGTGTTTCGAGGTTGGGTGGTCTTGGTTCGAGGTTGGTCTTCGGAAACACCCACATATTTGGAATCCTTCTAAGTTGGGGGGGACGGGTCGAGACAATCACATGGGAAAGAGATTCCACATGGGCCTTTGAGCTGGCATTAAAGGTAGGTGTTCCGATCGATTGTGTGTACCGTGATTCCACTGATAATAAGAGGCCTGACCATGCATTTGACACTTGACCATCAAGTATCGTGGGAAGAACTTGCGGTTTGATTAATAGAAGCGACCAATGCACATGCAAGGCCCCTATTCACTACTGTGCTAATATTGATGGTTAACCATTAAAACGCAGTTTTTTGTTTATATCTTTGCAAAGAAAGTGGATTTGGAAGTGACTTCTAGGAAAGTAATGGAGAAAAAAATAAGGGCTTTCACCTGATATCTGATCGGGGGTCCCAGAAGCGTTCGGAAACAAGCACCTTTAAGTGCAACCTGCCCTCCCGTTCCCACGGCCATTATCACCACTACAGAAGGATGTTCGCGAGATCCGCATAGGCCAGAGCAGGATTAGACGAACCAAAGTAAACGCATTGAGTGGCTATTGTCCTATTTATCCAAGACAGGGAGTCTCGACACCCAATCGACTGTAGAAACTATTATCACCGTATTGTATGACATCAAGCTCTTTTACCGATTACAATACCAGATATAGCGCCTATTATTCAAGTAATTGATGTTATTTACAATTTCAAGAGTTGGCGAGGCTTAGACTCTATACTACTATCGTACGAATCTTCCAAACAGGCCAATCGAGCAAAGTCATATTTCGAGATATCGGCGATTGAAGTGAATTATGAACTTGCATATCTTAAAATTTGAAAACATTTTAGGAAAAGATTTTATGTGGCCATTGTGTGACATTGAAAAAGTTCTTCATTTTTTGAGCACGTTTCCAATCAAGTATCCTTTGTTTTCCTTGGCAAATGTACTGACAAAGTCGATTGGTCTGTGTTGCAAAAAACTAAAAACAAGACGAGTCCTTAAAAAGGACAATCTTCTGCATGTTAGTGCAACAATGGGATGAATGAAACAAACAAATGAAGGTTTTGTAACACATATTGTAATGAATATCTGGCAGGCATTCAACTATCATCAACCTTTATTGGGAAACCAAAAGCATTCAGTTTCCTGTTACTTTTTCTGATACAGCTGGTATTATTTTGAAGTAGGAAATAGGAAATCCGCATTGCAATTGGCATGGAACACCAAGCTGAGTTTACCATACTTCCCATTTTAAGGAAACTTCTTATCTCGTGCAAAGGCCAAATCACTTTGGTAGTAATACATGCATTACATTGCTGCTACAAAAGTTTGCCTGTTTACCACACATGAAATATAGTCGGCTTAATGAAAGCGTTCCAGACTATCTGTGTTATAAAAATTAAAAAAACAATGTATTTGTACCACAATTGTATATTATAACATTGGAAAGTATTATTTTGGATATAAATTGCTTGGCTATTAGCAGTCATTCTACAGTTAATGTGTCAAGCAAAAATTTTGCAATTCTGAACCAACAATCAGAAAAACTGTTAATAGCACTGTAGGTTAGGACTAGTTATCAGTAGTGCAAGGGGGGAATGTCACTATCACTACTGGGCAAGTAGGGTATGTATCTCATGCGACCATGCTCTGCATGGAAATATGAGGACTCTTGAAACTCAAACAGACAGTTATCCAGTAATCAGCTGAAAGTTGTAAACAAATGGATGGGCTGTATACCACACAATAAAGAACTGAGTACCACTGCATGCAGGGTTTGGTCAATTCAGATTAATCTTCTGCCTGGCAGAAGAAAAAACGGCCTCTGTTTCTATGTCAAAGGACACGAATGCACATTGAGCGGTGTGGCGTCTCAAAAACGAGTTCGAGCGATCGCCAGGGCGGGGGGTGGTATTCAACATGTTGACATACTTTTGCCTGCGGAAGGGCGCAAGAAAAGAAATGATTATGCTTTTGTTACGGTTTCTAGGGTCTTGTCTCTGACAGGCAAATAATGTGCAAATGAAGATAGAAAAAGAGGAAGATATGGTTCTACAATTTTTATTTTGTATTAGAATTGATTAATCAAAATTAATTTACTCAATGTAAATAAATACCTCAAGCCTATAAATATACAGTGAATTTAGAAATATACAGTTATTTGAATGGACACCTGTAAAAGATGGATTTTATGGGGTCTTTGTTGGAAGAATTGCTGCCAGAATTTTCTGTAAAATTGATAGGCATTTTTTTGGTAAACTTTAGGAAATTAATCGTATAATTGAAAAGTCATAATACTGAATGTCGCTATAATTGTTGATTCTCGAAAAAAAACAGTCGATAAAAGCTCCCGTTGTAAGTGTTTTATACGCATGTTAAATTGGACATAAAACTACAGTACTTGTGCCGTATTCCAAATGTAGCATCGACCACGTGTAAGTACACTAGGACATCCAATAGCGTAGGTCTAGCGTTGAACCCGGGGTTTGTTGAATTATGGACATAGTAACGTAAGGGGAAGTTGTTGATTTATCTGTTATTGCTTTGAAGGTGTATATTTATATTTTTTTAGAGTTAAAGGAATCACAATGCTCCAAACTAGTTATCAAGAAGAAAAAGCTTTTCGTCCGATCAAGTCATTTATATTGTATTAAATTTACGAGGGCGTTCAGGACGACGAAATCACTTTAATTGTAATGATCGAAATACAACACTGTGTTTTAATGAATACTGGGATTTTCAGTACAATTAAACTAAAACAACAGTTGAATCATATGGTATCTTTACATTTATAGTTATAAATTTGCAGGGTAGTTACCAACGGTCACTGAAAATAAATACAAGCTTCAGGTAGGCTTACTACTTTCAAGTAAAAAAACCATTAGAAGAGTAATATTAGCAATTAGTGTCTAATGACGTATACTAAAACCGTAAAAGAAACGACTTCGCAGTGTATATCAGAAACAATTTGAAATGAAATTGATATTCCCAGGGAATTATTTAATTTTGTCATCAAACAGATCATTGCTGCGTATATGTTTCACCTTGGATCAGAGCCACTATTAGAGTAGTTGCTCTTCTACTTTCTGTTGTTGAAAAACTTCTATGATTAAAAAACTGAAACCTTTGAGGTTAAGATGCAGTTTGCCGACCGACTCCTTCTGACGTTTGATTGCAATTCAAATTGCCATATTCTGATATCAAACGAGGTTTGTTATTTATTGAAAATGCAGAAGAGAATTGTTCATGTTAAACATCTTTCGTTATTGGAATTGAAAGGGAAAAAATTTCCTGTCTCTTCTCAATAAGCGTAATCGGGTTGCATCAATTTTATTGAATAATTTCAATGAGTTATCTTTTAAGTCCCATGATCATGTATTTAATTGAGTGGCTGAAAATGTGAATGATAATTTGGCTACATGTACTAAAAATCATACTTATTGCGCTTATTTAGTAACACAGAAAAAAAATCCAGTTAGTGACATTATTAATCAAACCAAGTCGCTGGAATATCAAAATGAATATCGTAGGTATGGTGGGAAAATATAGGAAGAACAGAGGAAAACGAAAAGATTTTGCTGGGTTGGTTCTTTGTTTTACCATGCATTATGAGCTAACTTGTCTACCGAAGGGGGGTGGGGGTTAGACCCCCTTCAGGGTTTCCCGGCTAGCTAAAAGACCCCTTTTGTGCCCAAAATGTTATTTAATGTAATTTTTTTTTTTTTTTTTTTTAATTTTATTAAAATCAAAACAAACATCAACGGGTTAGGAAAGATAAAGGTGATCCTAAAGAAAAGTTAGGAATATCCACATTTTCATGATGAGGAAATGACTCTGTTTTATATGAGAGCATTTTAGTGACTATAATAGAGGTGTTTGGTCGCTAACATTGCGAAATATCCAATTTCCACCCCTTTCAGTATATTCGCACGTTCCTCAACAAATTAAATATGACGATCATAGTGACGTCATATTGGAGATGTTGTACTTTATGGGTACATATATGGAAAAAGAAACGCTAAGCTAGCCTTTGGACCAAATTTACAGGAATTGGAGGTTCAGTAACGGAAAATACCAGGGGTGGTAAACCCACCCCACCCCCTTCGGGAGTTTTGTTTAAAAAAAATGGCTCGGGTAGACGAGGGTTAATTTGGCTTGAAATTAATTCATGTAAGTAAGTAACTGTTAAACAGGTAAGCCTATATACTATGAACTAGAAATCAAACCTGTGACCCATCTGATATGAACCTAAATAACTAATAACAACGATACTATAAAGGGCATATATAAGAACATTGAATTATGTAGATACATTATTTTCCTTTCAAAATTTAAGATTGATTGTAAATTAAAATGGACAACTATCATACCAAAACGTGATAGGGTTTCAACAAGAGGTTTTTGAACTATTATAAAAAAAATTGAAGTGAAAATAGGCTACTACAATAGTGATGTTCATGTCCTTTCTGGGGTTTAAAATTATCGTGTTGTTATAACTTTGAATTACCAATTAGCTGATATGAATTTTTACTTTATTAAAACCAACAATCAATTAATTTGCAGCAACAGGTGGAAACTGAGTAAATGTTATTATTAATTTTGCAACCAATTTTACCGTAACTAATAATGTGTTTGTGTTATACACCTTCTCAAAGAAATAAGGGTTAGTTTTGTGAAAATATTTCATGAAACGTAAGTTGCAGCATACACAATAAAAGATCATTTTTACACTATTATGGGTAAAAACAATTAAAAAATAATATAATAAAACTCCAACTGGCGCGCGGCGATTCAAAACTGCTAACGTAGGCTCCTTTTTGCCGGTGCTCATCGCCGGATCGGCGCTAGACAGTCAAGACATCCTACAATATACGTCTGGTAAAGAACACAGCAGCCTAAAAAGGCATATTTCTGTCTTATAGCCACTACTAACAGCATCTTTTATTTACGGAAAGAAATAACGTGCGTTCACAGTAAAAAAAAGGATAAAAAAGAACAACTTGACCGTAATAAAAAATATAGTAAAATACTTTTTGTCCATTTTTCGGGCTATTACACCTAAATTTATTCAGAGAGGCTCGTATTTGACCTTGGACAATTATAATCAACATGTATGCACTAGTAAGGATTATCAATATAAGTTATTTACAGGAAAAATCTGTAAATCCTTAATAGGAGGAAAATACTGCGGTAGCAATGGCCAACAAAAATCCCAAAACCACCGGTTTTATAGTTTCGATTCAAATTCACTTCATATTTTACAGTTTAAGGATATGTTTTACCAACATTAACTGAATTTACAGTATATGAACCCGGACATTTGGTGGAATTTTGGATAGGTCCTACTAAAGGTTGTGTTCGTCTAGTGCTTTCTTTTTATTCTTACCACATTCACTATCTCGTAATAACTCGACAAATATATATTTTTTCAGAGTGTTTTGATTGAATCAGCTTTACAGTCCTGTAATTTTCCCAGTAATTATTCGGCAGAAATTGCTGTCGTTAAAAATACTCGAAAAAAATTATATATAATATTTTTGAGTGTGGCAAAAATAGTCTCAGAGACAGCTACACACAGTTGTACGAATATAAACGTCCGACCAGACTTCTATAGCCCCACCCCCCCTGTGATCAAAGCGGAGAGAGGAGATGAATATAGCATTATCCATTGATCGATAGCTCATAAGTAGCCGTGCGGTGGTTTTCAGATAAGCAAAAAGACGAATGCAGAGTGGTTGTTTCGTGAAGACTTTCATTGGCGTTCTGGGTTGATTTCCCAAAAGTGAAAATCGCTATATCTAAAAAAATTGGAAATGTTTATTTTTGCTCAATATTTGGTATATGAAAAGAGCTTGTGAATTAGTACAGTTATAAAACTACACGGAAATCCGACGGGGAAGCCTCGAAAGGACACCATCTACGTCGACGCCAGTAATGGGGGGGCATTCCCGGCCACCAAACCCACAGTAACAAAACACGCAGAATTATTGCTTAACGACGAAATAAATAAGCCCATAATCATGATACTAAGAATTTACAACATAAATTTTTTGCACAATTGTAACAAAATTTCACCAGTTTATTTCCATTGATTTATGGAAGGATGAGTCAGGGGAATGGCCTAACTGGAAGTTCCAGGGTCAAAGTGTCTTAATGTTTTTAAAAAATTGAAGGTTATCTCGCCCACCTTGCGTGACTGAGAAAGTGAACGAATTATGGGTTAGGAATACGTGTTAAAAGTTGGTAATAACAGCCGCGTGCGAAAAATCATTTTGCGTAAAATTCAAACACCAGACAAAAATAATA
Source organism: Ophioderma brevispina (assembly GCA_023653785.1). NCBI lineage: Eukaryota > Metazoa > Echinodermata > Ophiuroidea > Amphilepidida > Ophiodermatidae > Ophioderma > Ophioderma brevispina. The sequence continues at coordinate 4,800 of JAMKCH010005185.1, read as the reverse complement.
GTAACATAGAATGTTGATATATTCCGTGTACGTGAAAAAATTGAATAGTTCCAAAAGACCGATTCGTATTTGCGGAAAAACGTGACATGTACAGCGCGGGTTTGTGTTGGTGTTTTAGAAAGGACACTTCCGTGCCATGTGATCGATTTCGGAAATCTGAATAAAATTAGTCTCGTTTGTTCATGGAATGTGGCTACACCTGGACATCATGTATTCAACGTGAAAAATGAACCGGCGGAGTTACAATTGGTATTAGCTGAAAATGGATACGATGAGTGTTTTTCATTTGTGTTGAATTAGCGATTTGAATCGCCACGCAGTTCGTTTTCCATTTTGTAATTTTTCTCGCTATTGTGCAGCAAGAAATTTACATTTTTTTTTTCCTGCAAGCCGCCCATGAGTGGATATACAAGATGGAAACAGTGTTGAAATAGTGTTGTTTTCCGGCAAGAAACTGATCCCAAAATTATCGCTTCTTTGTGGTAACCACGTACAATCGTAAACGCGGTTGGTATAACGAGAAGCAAAAGAGGGCCCCCCAGTGCTAGGGGGGGCTGCGTGACACGCCGTGACTCATTATGTCTATAGACTTAGTCACATGGCTCAAAACACGTGACATTTGCAGCACGATGGTATTTTGCAGGTGTCGGGAACGCATACAATGTAATGTATGTTCCAGTTTAGAGATGTTTTCTACTATCGAAAAGAAAAGCTATCTGCAGTTGGCTTTCCCATTTTGAAATAAATTGACAAGAGAACCAAAAGGCGTCGCCCCTGTGCTATTGTGTTAACAATAGTACCACCCCGGGTAAGAAAAACACCCGTACAATGAACAACTATTGACATATGATGTAAATGGTTATAAAGGCTTGAAAAGACAGGCATGCAATCTACCAAGGGCTGAGTTCACTAGTTTTGGATGTGCATATGTTAACGACAGCTGACTATGCATGTTCGGGGATTCTAAATCCTACTAAAAAAGGGGGTTGTATTTGCTCATATATGGTGATTGGAAAGTTATGTGAAATGCGCCATGGGAAATTGAGATTTTATTAGCTCATAGTCCCTTAAATTTTCCTTTTTGGACTTTTGAGCATTGTCAACAAAAAATAGAGGACTTTATTGTCAAGATTTCTCTTTAAATAGGAACTTTTATCAAAAACAATTAGCAAAAAGTGGGGACCTTTTGACATTTTGTGGATAATCATCACATTTTTGGTTTGTCAAAAACCAACAAACATCTATTGATTTAGTGTTTTAGTGTAAAAACTTCAAAGCTCTTCAGTGGCTGCACCAGGGGGGGAGGGGCCAGGGGGAATTTGCGCCTCCCCCCTAATATTTTTCTTGACACCCATCCCCACCCCCCCCCCCGGCCAGAAGAATAATGACAGATTTTTGCAAACCGTAGCCATCTCCAAATTTGGGAAAATATCAGCGATTGTTGGCCAACATTTGGAAGTTTTCGGGCCAAAAGTGGAAGTTTTCCCCCCCAAAAAACTAACTTCACTCCCCGGTTTTTCCCCAGGAAAATGAAGTCTGGTGCCGTCACTAAAAGTTCATGGGGGTCCCCTTGCCGACATCTCGAATTTAAATTATTTGGTGGAGCGGTTATATTTTGACAAGTTGTACACTTTTAGACTAGGGCAAAAAATGATTGACATGTGGGGCCTGGGGTGGAAGCGCCAGCCTTACCCCCATTCTTGTATAATATGTTGATACCCCGGGCATACGATACTTCGCGTAATTATCACTAGTAATGCTTGTCCACAACACAAAAACCATCTAACAGTACACGTTTACATCGCGGAACAATGATTCAACTTGGCAACGGGTAAGTTGAAAACGGCGCGCAATTCTGCTTACACAACGTGCTTACACATTAAAATTGGATACAGGCAAAGTTAAATGCCATTAAAACTAGGGGTGCCACCTGAAAACAAAACTGTCATCTCTAAGAACCTATTTCTACATCAAATGGCGACATAATCTTTCTTGGACACCCTCTAGAATTTTGTAAAATATGGTAAAGTTGACAGCAATTTTCGCATTTTTGCATTGAGATGATCAAACTGTGAGGGATTATGGGTTTAGTTGGCAAGTCAAAATTAATCAACGACAGAATTTTTGATTAGTCTCAGCTTGGAGTAGGGGCACGCAGGCCGGCGGGGTACCCCCAGTCATGGCGGATGGTGAGTGCGCCGCCCACGGCGTAGGGGCGATAATAGTCGCCGTCGGATTCGTGTATATGCAAAAAACTCAATTTCGCCAAAATGGTCGATTGGCCTGTTTGGAAGACTCATGACGATATCGTATCAATCATCATGGCTAACCAAAACACATGAATTCATATTGTACTCTCTGCACGGCCAAGCAAAGGCATCGTCTTTGCCATTTACCGATATCAAGCCAATACCCCACTGAGGGTACTAAATGCTAGCTCTCATTTCAATATTTACCACTATGCGGCATCCAATTCAACTGATTAGCTAATATCAAATCACTTGTAACCTACGGACATAACCCAAATTATCGGGCCTGAGTTTACATGTTTCATCCGTGCAGTAGGCCAAAACAGAACACCGTACGGATCGCCATTTTTAATAACATGTATTTAACAGTGATCTAACAACACACCCAAGTCCGTACCACTTAAAAGTGATCTTCATTGTTCCTATATCCATTCATCACTTTGAGTTGAAAGCCGCAAATCGACCAATGAATGAATAGCATTGAGTTTGTTGTATCCATGCAGCTTAGTACTTCTGTACTCACCACCACGACACAACATCAGAAATCCCCCCCTTGGTAAGCTGCGTTACAAAAAAGGCTGGGTAAGACAAGGTTTAATGAAAAATACCTGGAAATTGGTTATTAAATTGGGAAAGCAGTTGGAATTCTCGGCTTTTAAATTAAAATGTAAACAATTGATTTCCTAAATTATAAAATAAATATCTGGAAATCCAGCCTCAAAATTAAAAAATTGTTGGAATTCTTGGCCATGAAATTAAAATAAAATATGGATTTCCGGAAGATCCTTATATAAACATGTGGAATTCCAGCCTCAAAATTAACAAAATGGCTGGAATTCCAGGCCATGAAAGTGGGGAAAAAACCTGGATTTCCCAAATCCTCTATGGGGGGAGGGCATAATTTATCTGGAATAGCCCAATGTGCTGTTCAGCTCATGCCATATCCACATAAGCCTAGTTTGAAAAGGACATCTAAATATCACTTACCAAATGTCCAAATTGAACTACCTACTGAATAAATCAAGCTAACAGTCGCTTCTAGTTGATGTCATTACACCACATACTAACTGTTCAAATGATGTTTTATATTTTGACTGATCCTAATAACTTACACCGAATATCTATAACCAGATACGCAATATTATGCATAGGTCTATAATATCGATATCATGTACGATCATCACCTGATCAAATACCAGAAAGACCTATCTATAATATGCCGTGGGATAGACGAACAGTCATTTATTTAACATTCATTTACCCTCTTTCCTTTACTCTTTTGCCATTAAAGGCTGCAACTGATGAGTTCGGCATTAATATCATTATCCGCACGAACGAAACCGGTGTAGAAGTAACCATTGTCCGGCGTACTCATAGTCCGGGAACAATGGTGAACAATAGGGCAATCGATTCTGTTGACTCTTTACGCAACATTAGTTCACGCTTTATTCCGTTATCGTCTATGGAGCCCCGGACTATGGCCCCCACCGGACTATATCTGCTTTCACACCGGTCTTGCTATACATCTAGCTACATAGCCTATTGAACTCTTACCGACAAGTTCTCTTAAATAATGTGAAAATGGTATTTTAATCATATCATGGGCTTATCGCAACTACATCCATATCATATCCTGTAACAAAGCTAATAATAATAATAGCAGAGATTTATATAGCGCCTTATGCTATTGGCCTCTAAGCGCTTTCACAAATTGCCGCTGATCACTGTGGCCCAACCATACCATTAACCATTTAGCATCATTTCAAGGGATGCAGCAGATCGGGATCAGCGCTTTCCCTTATCAGCAAACATAATACATCGAGATAACCATCGCAGCCGGGACCAGCTCCCCAAATATCGCATGGGTAAATCGAGACAACCAAGCGGTTAATTTCTTGTCCAGGGAAATTACAAGATAGCTGAACCTCACAGGGCTCGAACGCACGCCTATACGCATGGATGAGCATACACTGGAGTCGAGCGCTTACCTGATTGAGCTATCTTGTCTTGTCATGTGCGTATGTGTCTTCATGTTGTAGTACATAGTCACCAGATCCAGAAAATGTATGTTTTTCTGTGTTTCTAAACTATGTCTTGGGCGGTCCCTTTCTTGTACTTATTCCCCCGCCCATTATACCACTACAGGCGGGATGTTCGCGAGATCAGCATAGGCCAGAGCAGGATTGAGACGAAACCACAATAGGAATAAAGACCTTGATATGTAGGGGTAGCTTGCAGTGGCGTACCGAGGCAGTGGATCCAGAGGGGGCAAAATATCCAATAGGCCAAGAGCATTAGTTATAACCTGGAAATAGCTGATAACAAGCTGATTTTTTCAGGATAGGTCCAGGAACATGAGTAGAATAACATACTAAAAGTCCCCAAAAATCCCCCTGGAGCTCTCTCCAAAATCCAAGATGGCGTCCAAAATGGCCGCCATTTTCTATTTTTATCATAACTTTGCAACCAGACAAGTTGTAAATACAAATAAAGTGTCTATATATATGTTTTAAGGCACAAGAATCTAATAAAGCCATTATTTTGAGAGTTA